>VOMN01040916.1:0-14706 GCA_014899125.1 Orchestia grillus
ATGACGTTACGAATACTTATTTGACCCACTGTACATGAGAAAATCAATACTCGCCCCTCATTGATTCAAGCTTTTACGAGTTAGTTGTATCGTTTTATCAAGATTCAGCATTCTTTCTTTACTTCTAACCTTTTACTGAGCACGAAGCTAGCAGAACCTGCTGCAAACAACACCAATGGAATTATGAGTTTTCTATTTTTTCGTGAAATCCATTTAAGAATACTATTATGAACGATTCAAGAGAACGCTAAACATCGAACACAATGTCACGTAAATTTTGAACAATGTTTGAAAGCCGATTATTCCTTAGACATCGCTTCCAGGAACCATTTCTGTGTCATAAATGCGAGTTACCTTTCGATTATTAGTCGCTAACTCGCCAGAGTTACCTCGCCAGAGGTACGAGTTACCTCGCCAGATATTCGACAAACACGACCGTTTAAAATGCAAAGCCCTTTTGATAATTGGTCGTTTGATGTCCTCACCAGATACTCGACAAACACGACCGATTAAAATACCAAGACCTTTTGATAATTGGTCGTTTTGATGTCCTCACCAGATATTCGACAAACACGGCCGCGGCTACATATGTGCCAGCGATCTGCGGGCTGTCATCAGGTGCCTGGGAGAAGATCTCGATGAAGACGATAGTGAGTACTGGTGAAAGACTTGACGTGAAATAACTTAACTGGTGCGGTAGATATGAACAAGCATCCACTATGCTTAAAATGATAATCAGTCCATAAAACTGAGGATTGTACTTATATATACCAAATAAAAAAACTGACTTTTATATTCAATGAAACTGACGAATTTAAAAATAAAATGTGTCACAAAACACTCTCCCATCAAAATTTGACGCGTTGAAAAAATGCTCGTGTTTATGAAGAGTGTTGGATTTAATTTATTAGAAAATATATGTTTTCTCATTCCAATGTTGAATTTGTTTCCTTTTCAGTCGAAGACATGATCAGGGAAGTGGATATAGACGGGGACGGAAGAATAGACTTCGAAGGTGAGACTGCTTTGGGTTAGTGGGCTCCATGGTTAGCGTGATGGCCTAGCAGCCGGGACGTTCAGGGTTCGATCCAGGCTCAGGCAAGGTATTTCACATAACCAGGGAGTACTTCCTTTCGGAAAGTAAGCTTAAACCACACACTCCTCACATCCCTCACCACGCCAGTAGTTGTAAGGCATTGAAAATCCAACGGTAAAACGTGTTGGAATTAATAAAGGTTCTCTTTGCAAGAATTTCTTTCGCTTTTGACCATTACTGTTATCGCAAATAATTTAGCAGCTTCATTCATGCTGAAAAGAGTACATGCTAATAAGCGACTAACGCATAATTAGAATGTTGGTAGTCAACCATTCTCAATCGAGCTTTGATGTGTTTTTGTTGCTCCGAACAAATATCTATGAAATTTTTTTAATATCAACTATAGGTATCAATTTTACGACGAACAATTTCCAGATCTGATTGAAAGTCTTCGTCATTTGGAGACTATCAACCTGGTCTCACATAGAACCATGACAACTTCACAACTTCATCAAGTACACAACTTCACCTGTGTACTTGATTGGATTAGCTGATAGATTTTATCCAGGCAAGCTGCACCGGATCTCCTAATCCAATCCAGATAATATAGAGTAAAGATGGTCATCTCTATCACTTGTGATTGGATGTTTCAACATCACAAAATGATTAATCTAGAGTTTAGGGATCAATTAGATATTTATGTAGGCTCAGGATTATTCCTATTGTAATTTATGTTGGTTAAAATTCTGGGAAAATGTCTAGAATCTAGATCTATTGGCGAAGGAACGTCGCTCTAAAGGGGGTGTCCTTGAACAACGAGTTGGTCAAGGTCGCGTTGCTATCCAAATATCATTTCGCAATTTTTTTCTCTCTGTCGAGTATGACTGTGTCTCATTCTTTCAAATTTATTTGATGGTGACATTTAACGTGTGGTTTAAACATGAAGACAATTGGGAATAATTTTATGATCATCAAATGAGGATTCCTCCTTCGATAAACGTGAGTGTTAGCTGGTGTGTCTTTTGTTTCATTGTGGGACAAGGTTCAGTTACCTCATCTCGAGCTAGATCTTCAGAACTTCTACCCTTCGTGCCCACCTTGCTTCTTTCCTTTTTGATGCCGGCTTCGCTGACGTTTCTTGATCTTTCCTTCCTCTTCTTTCTTAACTTGCTGTTTCTATGCGCAGATGATCTTGTGTGAGAACACACATGTGCACAGATTCCCCGTTTTATGAAGTCCATACTAGATGGCTCCTTCTTTTTGCTCTCTTGAGGTCGCATTCCGTGTGGCAAGAAAGCTTTAACGTAACAAATAATAATAATAACACGTTTCATTGCTTTTAAGCTATTCCATTGAAACTAGTGGGTATTTTTGTCACATGTCATTTTCAGCTAGCACTTAACGCTAACTTGTTAGCAACAAATTTATAAACCCTAGAATAGGGTAGTAGATGTGTCATATTTGCTGACAGCTAAACTAATCAGTTTGAAAAATTAAATTTCAAGGCCAGCCATAGTCATTTACTTTGCAGTTAATGCTGATTTGTTTTAAAAATATAGTTTTAAATACAACCATAGGATCAAACGTATGTCATTCTCGTCGCCAGTGAAGGCCAGTTTGTTTTAAAACCATACTCATGATGCAACTTTTACCTCTTTTTTCCATTCAGAGTTCGTTAAGGCGCTCGGCGAGGGCGACGACTCTGACAAGGAAGACCAGGACAGTCAATCTTCTACACCCAAAAATGAAGCTGAATTGTAATTGTGATCCTCGTACTGAATTTTATCTAATGTAGATATTCAATGATCAAAGGAGTCCAGTAAGGTTGATTGTGTCGTATGAAAGTGTAATTTTTATACTAATAATTCAAAGTTTTCTGTACTTCACAGTATTGTTTACGATACAAACTTCCGAGTGAGAGCTTCTTTTCGGGCGGAAAGTTTGTACGGAATCGAAAGTTCGTGAATATCAGTGATTGATAAGGCCTGCAGTGTTTGTGAAATATTCATTTTGACTTTTTTCATTTTTTCCATTAGGGATGTACCTCGAATTCTTACCTTGCATTGGCCGCGGAATGTTCTTTTCGAGTTTTCGTGGTGTTTCCTCTCTAATTCTGGCAGAGTTTTTTCGCGAATACCAGTACGAAATTTTGACATTTTGATTAGTTACTAATGGGAAAATTATTTATCATTTGTTTTTTCATTCGCTTAAACAAGACTGTTTTCTATCAATTCCATGATTTATATTAAAAATGAATTCATTGAAAATTTAAGCTACTCAAACCTTCTGTTGAAAATTATACTTCAGAAATCTGGAAATAATACAGAACGCCTAAGTATATTTTTCAAACAGCGTCAACCGAGATTTGCCTTGAATGTTAAAATAAATTATAAGCACTGGTCGTCTCGTTCATGAGTCACCATTTTTGATAATACAATTCAAACCCAGGATGTAGATGCACAAACGTGTAATGCATAGCGTAAACTAAAAAAAAATGACTAGAAATTTGTTTTTCGCTAGTTACAGTGAATGAAATTTCTTTCCGGGTTATCATAACGGCTTCGAGACGGTGATGAGGTTGCATTCTTTTCAGATTGGACAGGTAGAGGAGGTAATTTCTCATCGTAATCGAGACGATTAAATAGGGCTCCGAGCATGTCGTCTCATTGCTAGTGTCCGCCTCGGAGAGTTCTAAATTGCAGCTCTCAGAACTCCATGGTAGATGCAGCAGCATTCGTGGTGAGAGTTTATTGGCTACGGTGGAGCTTTCTTCCGATCTATGCTTCGCCTTCGTAAGAAGCTGGACTTTGAGCACAAGCTAGAGATCAGCAATTTCTGTCACCGGTTTCTGATGGAGCAATTTTTCCTGCTGGGATGGTCTATGGCTGCCAAATTTCTCTTCCGTTGGGCTCGCCTCAGTATACCCTAATAATACTAATTAGCTTTCGTAACAGCGCGTCGGCTTCAAGTGGTGATTTGTCCTACATTCATGAAGTGGTTTTCGCGGTACTTGACGTATCTTACGTAATTTAAAAAATTAATGAGTTTAGCAGTTCAAGCCCTGAAGGGATTAGGGTGAAGTGTTGTTACGTCACTTGCAAGAACTGCTTTTTTCTCACAATATTCCTTTGATCTTTCAAATTTTGTTTTGCCATTATAAATCCTTTGTCTTTGGTTTTCTAGGTCTAAGTTTTTCTCACAGTATTTAAATATAACATTTAACACAATTGCAGCGATTTATTTTTCAAATTCAGGACACCGTCGAGCAGATCGAACGTCCATTTTGAAACTAATCTAACCCTCTTGCTAACCATTTACAGCTTAAAAAGCTACTTTCCTCTCAGTATGATCCGAGTAGCAGGTCCTCCTTAAAATGATCCGGATTCGCTTCTGTGACTCCATTCGCCCTGTTTCCTTCAGCACTGATCGAGCTCGCAGTCTGCGGCGTGAGATAAAAATATTTATGAAACAAACGTGCAAGAAAATACAGATTTTCTCCCGAGTTTGTGACTTCTGACAATTTTAGAGGCACTGGTGATGGAAATCTGCTTGTGTGCGCTCGATATTATTGACACTTTAATTTCCTATTCTTAATTCTGCTCTCGTTGGATTAAATTAAAATTATTCTATAGTACGGAAATCATGCGAGGTCTTGCATGAAGCTGATTGATTCATATGTCATCTGTTCATTTCTACCTGTTCAGGTTTTCTCTTTACTATGTTTCATCGTTTTTGCTCTTCTAGTTTCTCGTTTTTCCTTCGTCATTATTCAGAGTTATCTTTTTTAATCGTTTAACTTCTTCGCTCACTGATCTCTTTCTCGCTTTGGTCATTCCAATATTTGTCTCTTTATGCGATCCTTTGTTTTTCTTAAGTCGTCCTTTTCTCTTTTCACTTATTTAATTTATCTTTCCTTTTTTGTTTCTCCCTTCCCTCCATTCTCTAACCGTTATTTTTGCTATTATTTCTTCGATTTTTTTCACCTTTCACACTCTTTTGCCTCATTCCGTCTTAAACTCTCCGTTTCCTTTGCACCTAAACCTTCTTCGTCTTAGGACTCTGGGCCTGGCGTGCCGCAACTTCATTAGTAGCGATATCGGTGGTGGGTCCTCACTAACGTAATTTTATCCGTCATCGCCATGGTGTCTTACCACGAACACCAACATGATGACTGAGCGACCGCTCTCAGTGCAACGAGTTCTGTAAGAGGTTCAATAAGTTTGAGCCAGACAACACATGATAACCTCAAGATCTCGAAAACGGGAGAACTGAGAAACTTCTCCCTTCTTTATCTTTATTCGTCCCTCACGAAATCCTCTAGATGGAATGGTAGATGGCTCACGGATTGTGTTTATATTCTCAATAAAACTGTACAGTTATTGGTTGTCATTTTATGACTGAGGTTCTGAGGCAATAATTTGTCTCAGAACCGTGTCCTGAGTGAGTGGTGTACTCTCACCCATGAATGGTGGACCCTCATGTTAATGGGTCGCCCTCGCTGCGTCATGTTTCTCCTCCGTCGGAGCTGACTCAAAACCCTGTCAAAAAGTGCAACAAAAAAAATTGTTAGTTGCACTTCTCGCTAGTTTTTCTGGTATGAGAAAATGGATTGCTCGAGTGAGGGCAATAAGACATTTTGAACCTTGAATATTTTCGGTGCTTCTCAATCTGGTAACACATATTTTAAGGACAGGTTTTTTGGGCTCAACCTTTTTTTATATTAAGGAGGATACTTCATATTAAAAATTTCATTCACTTTTCGTCAAGTTTATAAAATACTTCAACTATAAATGAAAACTTTAGCTTATGCAAAAGGGTACGAATATGGCATGATGCTAAGAGAAGTTTCGCACTTGACTCCTTTCTTTCAAAACATAATTTATTAAATTCTAGAGTGGTGGCACGTAGCTCTTTACAGTAACAAATGGACTGAATTGTTGGCTTCCGGTGTATGCTGATCTGTTATTTGCATGTTTGCTTCCACACATGTAATGACTTTCTCCTAAACAGCTTGGTTCCGTTCGATGTCACGTAAGAAATGGTTGTTGTGGGATTTACAGCTGAATTATCTTGGTGTTTCTAAATGAATAAATAGTTTCTGAATTATTGACTTTTATTACTCATTCATAAGCCTTTTCTTACACTGTTACTTTTAAATGTACGGAAATAAATTACATCGTTCAGTTTTTTGAATAATCAACTGTGTTTAGTTTGATTGTGAATCAGTCCGCCTCGTAGATATTTCATAGTATTTTTTGATACATCATTCATAAAGATGGAATTATATTCGTTTAAAATCGTATACGATGAACGCAGTTAACGTAATTATATCTTCACGTGAATAGCACGAGATACGTACTTGAGCAGGCCTTTTCTCCAGTAGAGTGGAAAATACAAGACTGAATCTCCGCACCTTGGACATTCCTCATTTGTAACGACAGGCCTTTAGTGCGGCTCCCGATCTGATCCGCGGGCACCGTGCCGGTCTGACGCACGTGGAAGAAATACTTTAATCGATGTACAAATGTTGTATTCACGAACGGGAATCTTGAAATTAGTCTTCCTCAGAAATTCGATTTTACCAGTAGACATGACCCGCTGGTATGCGAACATACTCTCGCACGTGTTAGCACGGTCATATGTACACATTCAGTGCGCCAATTGTCCAGTCGAGGATAATTTTATTAACAGTTATTCTGAGGAAAATAAACCCCAATAATCGCTCGAGGAATGTTTTTAGGTCGGTGACATTTTCTAGTCAAAAACTCTGCAATAATTCTGTATCATGCAGTATAAGGTTAGTGCATCGAAGTTTCACGTTCTGGAAAATTAGTACAGTAACGTACAGTTACAGACAAAACTTGAAATTAGGAATCGCTGCATGGGACATAAAATGCTTGTTCAAGCACAAAACCGAACGAGCCAAGCTGCAACAAGGAGATCGTAGCCTTCTGACCTGCGTCTCTCGTGACCAGGTCTACCGGCCACTTCGAGCACGCGGTGCATCAGACGCACACTGACGCATATGCAGCTCACGCCCTTACCATTGGTCACGTTCATAGTCTACATTAAAGATGCGCTTCTCTTCTCTGCGTGATCAGCGTAAACTTCGCGCTCTTTACATAGGTCTATTATTAAAGTGAACGACTCGTCACAACTTCCGTCCCCTGCACGGCCTACGAATTATCAGGGAAGAGTTAGGTCCTCTGGACTTGATTTCGCATGACAGATGCAGCCACTTAAAATGCCCAGTGCGCCCTTGGAAGAGGGAAATTCAAGTCTCCGAGTTGAGGTTCGCTCTAGAAATTTACGATCGATTCTGTGACAAAACGGGCATAAAAAAGCTGTAAATCTTCTTACAGCCTTCGGCCTTCATGAATACTTACAATGTGCGCTTTTACAGTCGTTGCCGACTGCGCAATGAACGTACGTGAAGGCTTCAGCGAGAATTTCGTCTGCAAAGTGCTAGCTTCAGACATTCTAAAATATTGAGCAAATATACTGTACGTCATGCAAATTATTATGTTGCCTATATAAAGCTTTGCATTTAGTGCCTTCATCGAGAACATAATTTAGCACAAAATCAATGCTTAGATTTAGAAGTCAGCTTTAATCTATTGAAGCAACACACGCAGCCTGACTTTATCAGTTTCAGAACTGTTCTGTGGATACTCCTTCGATGAAAGGACCCATGCCTGGATATATTTAACTGGTACGTCGCATTTCATCCTGATTTCACAAGAGAAGAACTCCGCCGCAGGTAGAAGCTGGAGACGCTTTACTTACTGTAGAACTATTAGGAAGAGGCGATCACACTACCACTTGCACCACGTAACCGACGAATGTTACGTCTAATTAACACTTTAAGCGCGACGTGTCCACATGTGGTCACGCGATCATCTAACCTAACCTAACGTAACCAAAGGGCCAACACATAGGAATACAAATTTGTAAGTGTTCATGAAATTTGTGTTCATTATTTGAATAAGCTAGTTTAGATTAGAAGGAAAATGAATAGCCTAACCAAATTTGTGAAAACAAAATCCTTCATTTTTACATCCGCAACGGAAATAATTGCCAACATGAAATTTTACCTGTGTGGAGAACCGCACTTAAAGTGTTAATATAGTTTCATTAAATGACTAGAAGTAAAATGAAGAGCCCCTGTGCTTCTTTTCACAACCTTCTTTGTTCAGTGCTTAATAGAGATTAACTGTTTTTCACCAACGGAAAAAAAGAACCAACGTAATAGGGAACATCTTGCATAAAAATTGCATACGATATGAAAAACAAAGTTTTCATCATATGTACTGCAAAAGAGTGAAAAATAAAAATTATAATTTGGAATCCCTAAAAAGAAAACTACATTGTCTAGTTTCTAAAACCTTAAAATCTGGAAAACCTAACCCGAATCCCTCTTCTTCATGATACACACACGAGCGTATCTTATACGCAAGCGCACACACACACACACACGCAGCTATGCTGGGATGTTTGTGAAGAGCACAATTTTCCAGAACTCCGATCGTTATTCAATACTGGTTCTTCCAGGAGAATTAAGACGGGCTCTAAAATACTAAGGTCATGATATTTTGTGCGCTGCAAAGTGTCCGAAAATTGGGATTACCGAATGGGATGGCGTGGACTATAGCCCTGATTATGGATTGCTGAATCGTTTGGAGAGGCGTATGGGTGGCCTTTGCTGTGTGAAGCCCCTTAGTGTTAGCTGTGTCACATAAACTGTTGAAGCATTGTGCTCCTAATATAGAACTGCATGCAGCAATCACACGTGCAATTTTTATTGAAGATGTTCGTTACTCCGTTGTTTCTTCTTTTTACCTTGAGCTCAAGGTTTCCTGACAACCGACCTAGAAATAATGCTTTTTCACTTGATCAAAAATTTCACGAGCAAAATAACTTGACATAATATGTCGTTTACAATTCAATCCCTCTTTTGCTTCGAAAAACTCACATTTTATCGTTGGTACCGCATCGGCTGTCTCGAACTAATTGGTATCATTCTCATTTCTTTTTTCGCTGAAGATGTACAAATAACGGCGACCAACAGGAAGGACAACCTGCGTCTGCAGTAGACACACCGTCAGAATAGTTGTGACCCGCCTCAGCGGAAACCCATCCCATCCGGTAACAGAAGGTGAAAGTAGCGGAAGGACACAAAGAATGGAAACAACTATTTCCTCTGTTCCTAAGAATTAAGGAAGTTCCAAATCCGAAGTCAAAATGTAAAATGGAGCAGTTCAACCCAAGATACTGAAGATTTGTTTTTATTTTTTACTCGGTCATCCAAAGTCTTGCCAAGGAGGTGCTGCCTCTCTAACTTCGTTGAATACATCTGAGCACTCTTCTCTCTCCACCCTTTCATTGAAATTATTCATTTTCTCAACACTGTGTTTTTAGATAAATGTCAAGCGTAATTTGGATTTCGGCCAATTACGAGGGCTACTTATTGGGTTTTGAAATCTCTGTCAAATTCCTCTATTTTGGGGTCGGTTTTTCTCTCCGACGGGTCTTAAACTGAACGAAGCGATGTCAGTAGAGCATATTAAAAAGTATAAAATACTTTTAAGCCATCCTAAAAAATTAAATCTATATCAGTTACTGGCCATAACTCGAGTACTCTTCCACGAAAACCTCTAAAACTCCATTGTGGGTATAAAAATAAATCCCCATGCACAGTACTAAAATTTTGGCACTATCTGTTCAACAGTAAACAAACGGTAGCCACTTTTGAGGTGCGCCGCGAATGAGCTTTAACAGCAGTTGAGAGGGCAAAAACCATCCATGAGCACCCAACAAGCAATCTATCTTGAAAATTGCTAAACTTATTGGCCAAGATCATCTATTACTGAAAAATTTGTCAGGACAAACGGTACGTGTGTAATGATCGATGCTACACAGAAAAACTGAAAAGAAATTCCCGTGTGTCAGATCGAATTCTATATCTGATAAAGACACAGAAGTTCTTTGCAAACCTCTCCAAATCAGAAAAGACGTGTTCGAGGGTGCTTGTGCTCCTGGTGTGCTAAAAACCTCAAGATGCCGTATCCTCAAGAGGCTCGCCGAATGTGGCAAAGCAGAGACGCGACCTCCTTAGAAGGCCATGCACAACACGAGAAGAACAGGCTTGAGTGGATTTAGAAACACATGAAGCACCCGTTCAAACTTGTTTTATTCGCAGGTGAACGTAGAGCTACTCCTGATAGACCCGATGGCAAGAAGATAGGTTGGTTCTCCCTAAAGCACGGGCATCTGATCAGGCGTCCGCAGGTAGGCGGACGCCTACCTGCCCTATATTTTGGGTTGGTATTTTTAATCGCTTGATAGTTGGGCCTTTCAGAGTGAACGAAGATGCAAAACTGACTGCTGATGTTTACTTTGACTTCCTGGGCGGAACTTATTGCTAGAGCATAAGTCTAAAAGCTTGGCATTCCGAAGAAATTTTGTTTTCATGCATGATAATGCCCCCAATCACACGCAGCGAGGTTTACAACCCAGTAATTTGAACTATGTCTTTGCTAGGCATGGCGAGATTATGTTGCGGACGCCTTGTTCTATGGATTTAAATCCGAGAACGAATCTCTACAGTATTCTTAATAAGAAGATTTACGTTACTAGAAAGCTATACAATTCAATATTACCTGTGGAATATCCGTCAAGATTGCTGCCGAAGTTTCTTCGGATGATAGCTTTTAAATTGACTTCATCAGTGGACCACAGGCTTTTATAATTTATTTTCAAGAATGGCTGTTAGTTACGTGCTAACTGTGTAATAAAATTAAGTCATTATTTTTAACTTTGTATTCTTATTTTTTATGAAATAAACTTAAAATTATCATATTCTTTAATTTCTCCCTTGCATAGCATTGGTACAAGATATTTTGGGGGTTTTGCATATCAGGTAGCGCAGTGATTAACCCAGAAATGCACCCAAATGGCTACCGTGTGTCTAAAACGGCAAAAATCGCGTCAAAAATTTTGCACTGCACATAAAACAATATTTTCAAACACGGTGTGAAGCTGCAGTGGTAATCGTTCAAACCTATTCGAGTCATTGCCGAACAACTTACCTGTACCTAGTTTCTTTTGGACTATAGAGTGAGCTCAGCACGAGAAACTGTTCACCAGCTCGCAAGCACGTACGGCTGGCTCCTCCAAAAGTGTTATTCACACGCACGTACGCACGGTTGTACTTGATGCTGTGAAGCTAGACACACGCTTGCACGCTCGTGCGGCTGGCTCCTCAAATTCAGTGTCATGCGAGTCACGGCACGCCGTAAAATATGCCTCATTACGGGGCTTATCCTCGCTGAAGGAGAGATGTATGGTTTGCATATTCACGAATTTCATATTATCGTCTCGCAAAAAATACCCTTAAAAATGTAAGGTGGAACTTAGTTGAGTAATTAGAATGAAATTAAGAATTCAAAGTTTCAAAGTCACGAAAGACGGGAAAAATAGTTTGAATTTGCCTTTTTTTTTGCCGTGGGATATAGGTCTCAAAAAGAGTTTCAAACGATGTATGATACATACATTTCACTATAAATTTCATAAGTACTGCGCATATACATAAACATGACGATGATTTGCGAAATCGTTTGCCTGAATCAAGAACTGATTGTTAAAAATTGAAAAAAAATCTAAAATATTCTCGTAAGGTCATTATGGAAGCCATCTTTCACAGTTGTTTCGCTAATTTTTTAGCCATGATTTCGAAACCTGGTTCCGAATTTATTCGTTCCTGCTGAAAACATCTCTTTTTCTAAACATGACATCTCAATTTTTCTTCACGTTAACGGATGTTGACCAAATGAGGATGACTAAGTCGTCATCGGATCCAACGAGGCAAAACAACTCACAAGTCATCATAGCTGCACGCAAACTGCATCACAGTGACTCGGCAATTCACGTTAATGACCGGTAATCCGAAAATATCCTGCACAGCTCTAAACGTCGAGCAGGGCCCGTCTGGTTGAGGTCTGCTGCGCACGGCAAACCTGCGTGAGTCGCCACTTTTAGTGCAGATTGCAGTGACCGCAATCATTGCGCAGACCGGCTTTGTGTGCTGCTCAAAAATCCAACTTACGGTTCACTGAACACCGCTGATCCCTTCAAACGAGGAAACCAGCTTGCTTGTTCTAGCTGACGATGAAAAAAAGGTGTCACTGGGTGCGAAAATACAGAAAGATTCAGTGTTTCCTGCTTAGCGCAGTGTAAGCGTTCGTCATCGTAAGATTCGGCGAACTTCTGTTGAATCCGTAAATTCAAGTTTGTGTTATTGTTCGAGGGAAAATTCTGAAAAATAACTCCACATTTCTGAAATCGGAGCGACCCCGTACCACCCTCAGAATTCCAGGATCTGGTAATCGAGGTGGGTTGATTTTCAATTTGAAGTATAATTTGTTGAAGTAGTGGACTATTATTTAAAGATTATTGGGTAAAGTTCTACTCGAGGAAAAACTATAAATTTAGGTGAAGAGTATCGTTTGTTTGGTAGTTTTAATTACAGTAATACAATTTCGTGCCAAAAAAATCCCCGAAAGTATTTATGATTAATTTTTATATTACGAACCCCATCACTGAAACGGATAAGATGTAACTTTTCTAGTGTACGAATATTAGCATCAAACCCATCACAAATTAATATATTTTGAGATAATGATAATTTTATAGCAGGTTTTATCTACCACGATTGCGCTCCCATATTTATATGTAAAAGAACCTTTCCTGACCTAATCCAACTTTTCCTAACCTCACTTAACCTTGATTAACCTAATTAACCTCTGTTTATTACCGTATGAGAAGGGAAAAAATGCTCAGAAAATTGCAAAAGTTTTGCTAGAATTTATAGGTTAGGGGTCCAAAACTTGAAGTAAACCTTATTTTTAGTAGATTTCGTGACAACTCTAGCGTGAATTCGAAGTAGATAATGGATGAGTCAGATTGCAATGCGAGCCTCATTTCTCTTGCACCCGAACGTCTCTCGCACTCCATTGACTTTTGCCTTCAGCCTTTCTTTCAGAACCGAACCTTTTTTGCAAGTTCAGTAAATCGATTCACCCTCTTTTGCATTGGACCGAACTCTCCGTAGAGAATTTACGAAAACGTAAACTACAATTTTGCCTACGTAAGGAAAAGTAGTAACGCAAAATTTCAATTTGAAATTGATTTTACAAATTCATTTTTGGTGTTACAAATAATTTCCATAAGTGAAGGGGAAAAAGTACGAAAAAATTCTGAGCCCGATGTTTTGAGTCGGTTGCTTACGAGTTACGAGCTTAAGTTTAAAACATTTGAAATACATGTTTAAAATCTATTTTCCATTAACTTTCTAATGAAAATGACTCTCTAATTACCTCTCGAAGATACGAGGTATTCATATAAGATTAAATAAAATCTCTAACTTCGTTTTCAAATCTTCAGCATTAAAAATAATAATACCTGGCCATGCAGGAAACCCCTGATACCTTACGGCTGCCACAATGGGCTGAGCATTTCCGGCTTCTGGATTACTGAAGTCTATAATTCTTTTGTGCCGGTGAACTGTCGGATTGAAGGTCACCTTACATTTACGGTGCATTGTCAAGCCCGAGCTCTTCTTTAAAGTCACCTTCCTGCCTGTGCTTCATCACTCGTGTTTACTTCTCACTGCTCTTTAGTCCCTTCGCCCAATCAAGGTAAGGTTTAATTCCGTGAATCATGACTTCATGTCTTTGTGTTGCAAACCAGAGGGTCTTTATCCAAATATCAGACGGTCATCATGAGGAATCCTCGTCATGATTACTTGCATACCCCCTCGAATCGTGAAACGTCGACTCGGGCGAATGAATTGCACAAAAGTTGAAAGTAAGTTTTTTGCTAGCCAGTGCCCAGACTGAGCAACGATTTTGCCGACGATCATAGACGATGTCATGAACTGAGAGGAGAGATTGAGGTCACTACTGGGTGTGCAAGAACTGCTCGCAATTTTGCGAAACTTGAGTGTATTGTTACTAATGCGTTCTACATCGTTAGCAGTCGACACTTTACGGGTAATAAAGAACTCCAGCAACGCAAAATCCATAGTAAAAATTTGATCTTCATATCCGCGCTCGCTCGCCGTAAAGTTAGCGTAGGTATTAGTTACGAAGAGTATCCTTGCGAGTTTATCCTTTAGAATTCACTAAATGAATTGAACTTACCATCGTAGGACAGACATAATTTTTTTGAGCGAGTATCTTGAAAACATTGCATACTTCAAAATAACGATTCTCACGAGGCAGTGTCTCAGCATGTACTAGTGGTAGTAAATGAATGCTCATTAACAGGGTTTATCACACTGTAGACGATTAAAGATAAATAACGAAACGGTGCCTGCAGCAAAAAGCATGGGGCAGAAAGCACAGAAATCCGCGTCCTGCTCGGTACAGCGGCTCCCCTTTGACGAGGTCTCTCCCTCGACTAGAGCGCAGCTGAACAAATATCTCTGTTTTTACATTGTAGACTAGAGTTAGATAAGAACGAGTATTTTGCTTATCTAGATTAGTGGTTCTCAACTTGCACTCGGCAGTCTTCTAGGGGACCTCGAAGGGGTCATTGAATCCCATGTTATTTATAGTAATCCATCGCCCCTCCTTCAGGGAATACAGGAAAGGCCATAGGCAATAGAGTTA
>VOMN01040921.1:0-23948 GCA_014899125.1 Orchestia grillus
TAATGCGCTTACCGTTATTTGATAGCTCGATGAATAGAGTTTCGATATCCACCCACCCACATCAATTTTTGGGGGCACATGGAAAGTTTTGTCAACGCCAGTGGTATCAAAGGAAGATCTCGTGGCAAGTTTCGTAGTAGCTTCTGGTGGTATTTCTGAAGTGCCATGCATTTTCCACAATATCCGGTAGTTCTTAGGTCAAAAACATGAGTGCATCGATGTGTTGTGGAAGCCTTGAACAATTTCTAAATGAATGTATTATAAACTATT
Organism: Orchestia grillus; assembly: GCA_014899125.1. Lineage (NCBI taxonomy): Eukaryota > Metazoa > Arthropoda > Malacostraca > Amphipoda > Talitridae > Orchestia > Orchestia grillus. The sequence goes on from VOMN01040921.1 coordinate 271, forward strand.
TGTGGGCAATTTTGTTTTCAAATTTCTACCTTTAAAACGTTGAACAGCTTATGTCTCGAAATATAATTTTTTACTCGCCAAGGTTCATAGAGGTGGAAGAGTTTAGTTTGTCTCTTTCTGTTAGGTGTGAAATTTTTTAGTTCTTTTTCCTAAATACTCTGCATAAATACACACACACTGCTTTTCTTTATATAAGCATTTCAATATTTACCCGCTTATAGTTTCCAGTTGATGACACTACGCTTCTGTGTAACGCTGAATGAGTTATTCAGGGCCGTGCGCCCATGCGACTTCGAAGCATACCAGGCTGCCATAGGGCGGGCGTAACTTTTTGTGACCGATTTCACTCGAGTACTCTCATTATCTGCTGCTGATTCTTGTTAAAAATCTAACATTCACTCCAGTACGCTGTCCCCAAAACTCGTACCGATTCGAAATATACGAGTAAAGGTAAAGACGAAAGGATTTACCATCTCACCTGTCTTCCATACAACCCAAAAAAACTAACAAGAGTGACGCATATTTGTAGTATTTTTATTCTCTTACACAAACTAAACAATCAAAGAATTATGGTTCCATACAGAGAACAACTTCATAAAAACCACACACGTTAGTGCGTTCCAGCTTTCCAATAAACTTATGATAAAGTAAAAAAATCCGTTGTTCCTATATCCTAATCCAATAACTTGACATAACAGAATGCAATAGGGCGCCATAAAATGAAATAAAACTCAATTATGATGGGCAGATCGTTTTTTTAAGTTTACACACACAGGGACATTTGCGGCAGCACCAATTTCCAACAAATAAAAACAGTAACAAAATTTGAGAGAATGCCAGGAATTCGCAACCGGCATGTACACAAGAAATAACTTGGAACGGGTTCTCGCTAACAGCCGAATGCCTTCAGTGCATCACAACATGCGTTCAAATGAACTTAGAAGTAAAGTAAAACCGTACTCGTAAACGGTATAGACAGGTTGATCACAGTGACACTTACCATCACGCCAAAAAATGTATTCCACCTAAATTAAATAGCTAAATTTCTTCACTTTCTTCGTTGACTCTACCGCATCAAACGATGTTGAAAATTTCTGACTCAATTAGCTTCTGACTTATTTGGTGCTAGAAATTGCGCTTCAACAGACCCAATGAAAGGATTCAATTACAGAGTTTCTCACTTTACTGGAGTTTCTACAAGACCTCTCACAGAAGGCATAAGGAATAAATGCACCCTATAGATTCATGCGACACAGAAGGTTTCTGCCACTCGGTCCCACCGAAACTCGTGGGTGGCTGAACTCGCACGAGGGCGATGTGACACAAAACCTGGAACAAGAGAACTCTAAACGTGAGGCTAGAGACTCCTGCGGGTGGGAGGTGAAAAATATAATTTTCGGCTTGTAGTAAATTTCCTGAACCACATGCACGCGAAAAATGCAAATAAAAGCTTTAACCTAAAAAATCATATTGGCTCGAGTATACAAGCGATTACAAAAAAGGGGCTAATCGAGCTCGAGATCGCTTTCTCAGTATTTGGCTCCCAAGAAGGTGATGAAGACAAAATCAAGGAGAAATCACAAAAGAATTGAATTAGAAAAGATCTTTACACTAAGCACTACTGACTCGACGGTCGGTAGCAGAAGATATCTCTGAAAAAATTGAAATGAAAACTTAGTTTGACCAGGCATACTTACGCGGCAACCACTTGGAGTACAGGCTGAGGCAATTCCATACATAATCGGCAAGAATATTTTTAATGACACGGGAGGCGCTCTGAAGCATTGCTTGTTTGCAAAGTTTTCTAAAACGATCAAGCTTTTAGAAAGAACGGGAACATTGTTCCGAAATATATTTTTACGTTTCGCTTTCACAATTCAAGTCTGGATTCAAATGCATCAAACGTTTGCTGCCGTTACTCACAAATCACTGGCAAGAAAGATGCAAGTGTCAGTTCTAGGGAATACACGTAAAGGAAATTAAACAAATGTACGAGACGAAAGTTAGAGTACAAGGCTATCAAGAGCGTCAACCGAAAGACACAAAAAATAGTGGATAAAATAAATGACGGATCACTCAGATCGATAATCAGTGAATGGTTACGAGTTTCACGACGGTCAGAGTGCTCTCAGTCAAGTAATGCACAAGCCTGAGTTAAGCAGGTCTCGATAAAAATCTGTCAGCCTGAAAGCAAAAGAGATACGCGGCGTTTGAAGCGCAACGATGTCTCATAATGCTGATCTGGTACCGTAAAACGTATTTATTCAGTTTGATAAGTGAAAACTTGGGGAAGTAGTTTTTCGATGGCAAAGTGGAAGACAATTTGAAGCTGTACTAGAAAATGCTCAACTGATGTACCAAAGGCTTCCTTAATTAATGAAAGGGTTTAGATTTACATTTGTTCGGATTTTTCCTGCCCCGCGACACCAGAGCGGGCTACCTCGCACGATGACCCACATTAGCCGATGTCTCAAAAATTGGTCTGCACAATTCAATGAACCTCATCGGCTAGGAAATGTTTCGCATATCCAAAAAATGGATACCTATTTTTTCACTTACAAAAAATGAAATGATTTATACGAAACAAGTACAGCAAATGAAGAGCTCATTAGGTATTTAGCGGAATAGCTGTAATAGAACAGGGAGTGTCGAGAAATAAAATTCCCTCAAAACAGAAAGCCGCTTGAAACTATGAGAGAAAACATTCCGAATGGTATCCAGGTAGCACTGCGGGAAAAGAAGTGATGCGTCACAATGAGGCCTCTACGAAACAGCCAGAAAACGAGCAAAGGCTGCCAGTACAGATATCTTGAAACTAATAATAAATAATAAAATTGCATCAAAAGCACAATAGTTATTGCAGGAGTTGAGAGCGATCAGCCAAGTTGCATCACGCACAGCAACAGCACATCGAAAATAATTCATCTTCCACCATAAAAAAATAAAAGAAAGTTATAGACCATTTCACAAACATTAAAAATTGTTCTTTTATATTATATTCTTGAGCAGTTATACTTCAAAAACTCGAATACAACTATTTGCAAAATAACGGATAAACTAAATTCAAAATAGAACCTAAATCTTGTATGTACAACCATAACATGTGGTATATGCTTTCACATATACAGATAATATATATATATAACATTTATATAGATATATTTATATATATATATATACTTTAGGGTAAACACAAACTTACTCTCATTTGCTAGCAAGATATCAATTGCGAAGAAATAAGTAAGAAAACCACTAAGGACTAAGTGTGACCTTCTCACGTGTACGTATTTCAGGGTGAAAAGATCAAGAGGCTGTCACATTAAGGGCATTTACCGAACGCTGGGCAGCATTAACTGCACGTAACGTGTACAAATGGAACGAGCGCAGAGTCAAACAGTACAGATTTTACTGTTGCACGCTATTATTTACATGATCGCCCACACGTTCACAGTCTATTCATTTTCACCTTTAATCCTGTTCTCAAATGAATATAAGTACTAAACCAAGATGCAAAACAAAAAGTTTTGTCTCATAACGATGAGTAACCCAGCACCTTCTTGCTTAATGAGAAATACATCAAAACATAAGGTATTTCTGCGAAATTAAATACCTTATGTATGGAATTGATACAATTGTAAGACTTAAGTAATTTCCCTCTGAAGATACGAACAAAAGTAAAATTGGTATTTAAGAAAGATCCAAACGAAAAAAGAGCCAGCTCAAAGCCAACAACATGCGAAATTAAAAAAATAAAAAACAAGCACAAGGGAACTAGATAAGATACAAACAGTATTCCTAGGGAACAGAAACAGAAGGGATAGTGCGATTGAGTCGAAAAAATCGCCTCTCAAAATGTGAGAGTGGTGCGCTGTGCACACAGGCAGCATAGTAGTAGTACAGAGAGACTGGATACATGTACCACGAGAACGACTCTTAAAATTTGAGTAAAAGGTTAACACAGCAGTTTGTCACGGAGTGCATACAAATGGAACAGAAGGTCCTATGCATGACTGCAGTATAAATGATTCTACTTGAAGCAAGTCGCCGCGAACGGAGAATGCTTAAATAAAACTGAGCTGTGCATTACAATCTAAGAACCTGTCTTCGTACGAAGAGGTCAGGACATAAGCATTGCTGGAGTAATGACAAAATAAATACAAAACAAATGGTCCAGTACAATTATGAAAGATAGGATCGAGTTAAAAAAGAGAACAAAGCAGTGCGTAGCTCTTCAACACTTTCCCAACTCGTAAGCCTAAAAAATTTATTTCGGAGAATTACAGAGCCAGAACATGAGCATTTAATCAAAATGATGAGGTAGTGCAGTTTCTGTGTTTAGTAGTTTTATTGAATTTTAGGGTTGTCCTCAATGTATTACAGCACATATACCTCGGGATTTATTCAATAATTTATCAGAAATATATCTGTGACTTAACAGCTAACAGGTTCCCACCTCTTCCAATCAAGTGGAAAATCACAATGAAAAAAAAATAGCGAAGGATGGCAAGAATCGCCTCGTGAAAACAAGCATCAATAGACAAACAAACCAAGTCAGAGCAACACGAATTTGCAAATTTTAATCTCTTCTGCAAATGAAAAGGTAACCAAAAACAGTGCTACAATATACACACCCCAAATTAAATATGTACGAGAAAGCAGCACCAATCGACTATCCGCCAACAGAACTTTGCCATATGGGTAACATTTTTGCAACGTTTTCCAAGTCGCATGAAATACATGGAGAGAGAAAAAAAATATTTCCTGATTAGGTAAACAAAGACTAGACTAAGCTATCTTTTTCTCTGTAGTCTATGAGAAACGCTTTATATCTCGGGAACATTTTAACATTGCATACGATAATCTCACTTTTCTTGGCGCTATTCAGTGAAATTAAACAGCCTCGTTGTGCGACAATAGACGGCAATTTGTTGCGAATAATAAAGATTATAAAATACCAAGCCATAATTTGAAACAGAAAAGGCGTTCGGTGGGAATACAAGATTAAAGAATATATTTCAGATCACGTCTTGCGATACGAAAATACTCTGAAATACTCTAACATAGAAAACATGAAAATCAATAAATAATCACTAGTAATATGCTGATTGTTTAACCGAAGATTCAATTACATTAATATTCAATTCAAAATGTTCTACAATAGCGAAAAATTTAAGTGTTTCGGTGGTCACACGTAGAGGTGACCACACACAAAAATGTGCAATATCAAGAATACAAAAACTGAAAAGAAAACACTCGAGGTAAATGTCGTTTGTGCAATGTATCGGCATGAATCACGAAAGAGAGAGAGAGAAGTGGAAAAGGAAAGACAATTTTTTCCATATGGTAATGGCAAATTATCAGATTCTTACATGATACTGCAACAAGCAGGAGTGGTTATCCTGCGAGTAGCCACGACTACTATTGAGTGCTGACTTTCCCAAGAGGCACGACAAGCACACTTTTTTAGAGCCTTGGTCTCATGCAAGCCACTCTCGAAGAGCCAAGTACCCTCGATACGCTAACGAGCAATCCACTTCAATACACACCCCAGAAGAAGGAGAGTGGCAATGAACAATGATCTGAACTGGCTTCCCTAAAGGAAAGGGATACGTATTTTTTGAGGAACGAATTAGAAATTTACTTCACTTAGGTGATGATGAAATAGTAATAGGCAACTGATAAAAAATAATTATTCATTACTTTTCAACAACTAGATACCCTAAAAATTAGAAATTATAAATGTATGGCTCAAAGAAGTGAAACCAAAAATAGCGTAACGAGAATTCATACTTTACATGATGACAAATAAGAAAAACGAAAAAAATCGAAAGAGACGGCTAATGTATCGGCAGCACATAGGCTTGTTAACGGTCACGGAGCATTTCGATGACCACCTTACACTATATAGCAATTCCGGGGAAGAGCTTTCAGAACGATTGTCTAGCGGTATATCTAAATAGAGTTGACTAACAGGCACCAAATACTAAAAAGCTAAGACTCAGAAGACAAGTAGATGAGCTAGGGCGTTCCGATTAAATTTTTCCACCACTTGCGCCCGACATCGGTGAAGGGGCCAATAAAAGCAGCTAGCCTCGGACAGGTATTTCGCATTAATCAACTACTTTTAACCTCGGACTGAATCAAGCATCCTTAACTGGCAGTTACAGCTACTCTTTACGTACTGTTAGAAAGCTACACAATTCATAATTGTAAGAAGACCAAAGTCGGGGGAACAAAATTTAATGCACAAAAGAAAAAAGTGAAAAAAAGCTGGCTAGTTCCATGAACTAGAATGAGCGATGAGCACCTAAAGCAGGCCCAGCAGTGCAGACGGTAGGTAATGATTAGTACGTACTCGTACTACACATTAAAAGAGTTCACTTTATCATATGCATTAACTACGGTTCAACATCGGTATCATCATGGCAGAATCATTTTAGTTAGATTGGGCCTCACGTCAACTTCAAGTCTTCGCTCGACGGACTTGACAAGGTTTGCCTACATCGATCAAATAAGCCGATACCGGTGCAGCAACTAATATGCGTTCCATTACACTTCAATACCCCAGCCGCTGGAGCTGCTGCTAAGTTCTCGTACAAAATACCGTCTATTGTACTAGTATAACCTGCGCGTTTGTCTGTACGCAACTGTACACCAGTAGGGCGTAGTCCCAACAATATTTTTAATAGTAAAATACATAAAAAATTAATGGTTCAAAAGAGATTCGAGGGTCCTCCTGCAACTTTTGACATTGTGATTAAAGCTCACGCCTCCGTAAACCCGGTTTGTTAGGTTCTTAGTGATGCAAATCAAATTCTCAAGTGTACGACAATAAGTTATAGGCGATGAGACCTGCGCCATCGAAGAAGCATCTTGGCATATAAAAACTCGTTCTGCGAGGAAGAAAGAACAGATAATAAAATTAGGGGCGTGAACTAACGTAATGCAAGTTTCGGCTCTGCTTTTTTGTGTCTTTCCTGAGTATGGGACAAAATTAATGCGTAGATTGACATTTAGAGAAATGTCCAGTGGAGCGCATATTAACTACTGCACTAACGATTATCTGTTTAAACTTTACGCTGGAGGAAAAATGCGCGTTCTGGTCAAGCGAGATTAAGAAAGGAAAACAGAACTCGGCCGGTAAGCAACCAAAGCTCAACTTGATTGAAACAAAAGCAGAGGTGCAACATACAAGCGCAAGTAGTTGCTGTCCTACAACAATACCTTAGCCATCAGTACGCATCACTATGGCATTTGGGAGAGGCAATTAATAATTTCACTCAAGAGGAATAAGACACACGAGTGTCGTGCGGACGCTACAGCTTAAGTGCATCCCAAGACTTACCTACTAATATTAACAAGGATAAAATTATTTAAGGGCGAATAACAACCTTAGTAGTGCTAGAGACGACCGAAGGAAACGCTTGTAACAAATACAAAGAGCAAATGCTAGCTAATAAGCTTATGAGAGGAGGCAAATACTTTTAAGAGTTGAGCTTGGCTAGATCTCCATTAAATTCTCTCTATAAGTAACAAGTAAAAGATTCCTAGTTTAATCAGTAGAAGCTCATCGTTGAGGGATTAACACGAACTGACTCACATGAGTACCAACAGTAGCAGCGAAGGTCTAACTGGAGACGGAGCAGCGCACCATAGCTCGTATGTGGCGCGCAGACTTTTTCTCGACACATGTTTAGCTTCCTATGACAGAAGTTCATGCATGTTTCTCGCAAGAATAATTATTATAGTATTCCGCTTTCTACTTTGCCCGCTTTGCTTCCAGCTTCTTCAAAAATTTTCAAACACGGCCTCGGCACACTTTCGGAAGACCGCATACTGACTGCATCAATTTACACGTAACACTTCTCAACACTAGTTACATGACAGCCGGGGCGTTTAGGGTGGAGACACGAAAAGCTGCTAAATAGAGAGCGTGTATGAATTCGATTTGACAGTATTTGGAGAACACCTACACTGGCAATAGCAGAAAAGGTTTAGTTATTGTAGTGGAGAAAGATGGCTACACTGCAACGCAAGAGCGCTGCGCCACCTCTGTACCCTCCCCAACGCGGTCTACGTGCGTGCACGAGAAATGGTTTGTTCAAACACGCCATCGCCTGGCGCCAAGGCCTAGCAACACGCTTGCAAGATTCTCTGACATGTACAATTCGAAGTGAGCTCTACATATCAAATTCAATTTTGTTTGAATCTACATAGTTCTTTAAGTAATTGAGTATTTTTCATGTTACATCAACATGCTCAGTGATTTATGGAGCTAAACAGTGAACTGGCGATCAGCGAGCGTTGACTCACTCGGAAATATAATTAATTTTGGGCTGTTAGGGGATGTAGTGAAGCAACTACCTGAAGGAGCCTACGGTCAGCACCATCGTCAAAGGACAAAATTCATTTGCACCTTCATCTTTGCACTGTCGGTATAAGACGCTTCTGGAGAGAGACCTCTTACCAGAATCACGTAAACAAGTAAGCAAATTCCGCTTCAAATTTCCTTTTGCGTCCTATGATTCCTCCGGTCCGTCCTTGGGTGTAGAAAGAGGCAAATCAGCAACTGTTTAATGGAAATTTTTGGCTTGTACCTTAGGAAAAGGCCGACTTATTTCCGCAGCAGCCACTGAATGATGGCGGCCGGCATCAGTCCACACTCAGGTTTTCATGGAGTGCTGCTCCAGCGCTGCGTCAGCCAGCGTCTGCAGCCCCATGCTCGACAGTACGCCAGGGTCTACTACTGCAGCTGCACACAATAAAAACATCAGTAAGAACAAAACCTCTTCTTATGCAACTAAAATTGCATTAGGTACAATTTAATTTTGTGAACACATTTCTGATTTGTGAATTAAGACTACACAAGGAATTAGACATCACAGTATGGTAGCGGATAATGCGCCATACTCGGAAAAACTCTCATCACTACTGGCCTAACTTTACATTCTGGAAGTAGATCTTCCAGCCCATTTGGACTGAGAACAGAGGTTCTTTCTCAGTTCGAGTCTCGGTCACTGACTCGTGTAACAGAACTAGGTAACTCATGCTGGTTGCTTTTCCTGGATGAAATCAGATTGAGAGTAAAAAACCATGAAAGCATTATTCTTTGGTATTCATTTCATTTTCATCCTCATTTTACAGCAATTTCTCGAAATTCCTCCGTTACCCAGTGTTTCTCTAAGTCCAACTACTTCAACATAAAAGTACTTTTCATGTATCTTCCTTGCAACGAAGCAACCGACAAATAGGAAGTAAATTCAGAGCTAAAAAGGGAAAAGTATCGCGAACTGCGAGCTTTCATATTCCTTTGGCTAGAGATTTAGGGCCTAGTCGAAAACACAAAGAAACGCGTTATCCGGTATCAGAGTACTTTTTCCTCATAATTGTTGAGCAACGCCGATAAATGAGCAATAAAAACTCTGCGAGATTTGGACCACTAAAGAATATTTTACTGAACATTCTTCGCAGTTGCGATCGACGTTCAACAACAAATATCCTATTGTAAATTAATTTAACAAAAGAAGTATCTTTTTGCTTTTATCACTGTTTTGCTCAAGTGCAGGTAAAACTATCTGCATACGCATGTTCGGATAATTATTTTCAGATATCTACTACAACGTTCTTGCGGATTTTGGAAAAAATTAGTATTCCATTTCCGATCGATTTTTACAAAGTATTAACCCTTCATTATTTAATATAAAATTACTCAAATAATACAAGTGTAGACGATTGAAGAAAGTCGTCAGATTGTAGAATACACCTAATTCTCAAAGAAATAACCCGAAATACTTTATAACCATGCGTGCCAAAAATTTCATACTTTACAGCAACAGACCTCGAAAATGCATTTGTTCGATATAAAAATTATAACTTAATATTTCTATAACAAGTTTACAAAATTATTGGTCAAACAAATTAAATTAAAATACATTAGCCCTTGTATTGAAGATTTACCAACTGTCGCTAATTTTATAATAAAATATATACAGTACAGAAATCCCGCCGAAACATTTGTAAAAGAGATTTAGTTGCTAAAGTCTTCGTGAGATTCAATTGATAGTCGCAAGAAATCGATAAAGAACAGCCATCATAAGACCTCGCGCTATATAATCTAATTAATTTAAGGAAGTGACTGCAAATTAAGATGGAATAAAAATTTAGAGGCACATTGGAAAAGTAATTCATAAATTTAAAGCCTATTTCATACAACTAAATTAGTTATCGAACATTTTATGAGCGCTTAAAGTTTTTTCAAGTGCGTCATTATATCCTTCATTTACAGGACCAAAAAAAGAAAGTTACTGAGATATGGACTTGATTAGAGCGCCATGGTGTAAAGAGCGTTTACGTCAAGAAAGGAGAACGTAATGCTAGGGATTAGCGATACTAGCAACAAAATGGTTTAGAACTAAATGAGGAAAACTGTGATGCCTTTCAATGTAACCAAGATTGGCACCAAGAGGGAAGTAAGCGGGGACAAAAAATGTGGTCTCCCGCTCATGATACTTTCGTCGGCGGTTAATTCAAAGCGTAAATGGTGGACAGTAATGAAGATAGGAAGTAAGAAACGTAAAACAATAGATACGTTATTAGCAGTTGAGTTTATTCTTGAAATATGAGGCAAAAATCTCGTCCAAAAATAGCGCTAATGCTAGGAAGCCAAGCAAGTATGTACTGCCTAAATTATTTCTACAAACAACAATTTTTCTAAATATTCATCATGACCGAACAGAGAGGTGTAAGATGTGCGACGAGTTTTTGGCAATTTTACACTCCACCCTATTAATTAAAAAATCGGTGTTCAATTCCATTCTCGCAAGTTGCATAGAACTCTAAAGATTTGTAAGCTTTTCTTCATATTCCAAATGAAACTTGACCTAAATGGAACACAGATTGCAGGGAACACTCAAGGCAGTACTTTAGATGGGTTTCATAGCTGTGAGAAAATCGCGCTGAACCGTCACGATCCTCTTTTCACTTTCAATCGTCGACATTCACCATTGTCCTCCATTGAACGTTCAACCTCTTTAGCATTTTATTAAATTTATGTAATTATTATTATTATTATTGGGGTTAGACGCAATGCACCGGCCTCGAGGGCTATACCGCATCGAAAGAGTAGGGACCATTTAGTATGGACTTAGGAGAACGGGGAATCTATGCACAGGGTGTGTTCCCACACAAGATCCCCTGCGCATAGAAACAGCAAGTTGAGAAGGAAGAGAAGACAAATAAGAAATAGCGAAGAAGGAATGAAAACGGAAGGAAGCAAAGTGGGCACGAAAGATAGAAGTCCCGAAGGCCTATCTAAAGCTGAGGTAGCCTAGCGGTGCTCCCCTGGGGGCGCTAGTCCCCATAGCATAGGATAGACAAACCTAACTAACCTACCTCTATTGCCTATGGCCTATCCTATGCCCCCTGAGGGGTTATGTAATTAAATTAATGGGGTCCACTAAATGTTCTTATTCACCAAATTGGGATCTTCGTTCTTTCAGAACGGTAAAACACGGAATACAAAAAATAAGAAAGCTCTTAAGATGCCATGGTCGACACCACAGCTGAGTCCCCACGAAAACGCACGTGGTTCCTTAAAGGAGGGAACTCACCTTTGAGGTTGGTGGCCGAGGAGAGCGGGTCATGCCGCGTGATCGTCTGCTTGCGAGCCTTGCGCCTCTGGGATCCCGTCAAGGGAGTTTGATCGCAATCCTCACAGCACTCACTGCTGCTGCTGCTACTACTACTATTACTAATGATACTACTAGTACTACTGTTGCTATTGTTGTTATTGCTATTGAGAGAGGAGCTGCTGACACTCGTGGAGCTGTTAGAGCTGCTCTGTACACTGCAGCTCCACACCAGAGTGCTGCTACTCTCTGTTACTGAAGTCGCAGAATTCTTTGTACTTCTCTTGGACTCATTAAAACAGTGTTTAGAGCCAGTATCTGTGGCATGGTTGCTAGTGTTAGAGGCCGAGTGGAGGCTGTTGGGCAGTGCAGAGTTTGTACAGCGAGTAGAGGTGGGATGGTTGTCGTGGACACCACTTGAACGCGACGGCAGGAGGGCTTTCTCACAAGTTCCATGGTTGGACAGGTGACCAAGTTCTGGTCTGCTCATGCTGTGACAGCCCTTTGAAGTAGACGAAACACCTGTGCAAATCAGCAGGCCTTAGAAAAATCATGCATTAACTCAACTACCTAAACATTCATTAAACCTTCCTATAAGAGAAACCATGAGTGCGACCAAATATAATAATTTTTAAAATTTTCCTTATCGTAAAACAATTTTAGACGTGGTAAATTCACACGATATTGGTCATTTCAATTATGGAACATGAAAGAATTCACAATCAGTTCTAAAAATTACCGTGATTTTTAAGTAGAGAAACAAATTAAAATAAACAGCCCTGGACAAAAATCAATTATTATGTGTAGATTCACACTTTTCACTGACCTGCCCTAGTGGTACAGTGACGACACAAGCATAGAACTTCCAACCACAAAATTTATTATTGCCCAAAAATCTGTGTTTTTGTCAAGTCTTAAAAAGCAATAGGAACTCAGTACACACATATTCAACATAATAAATAAATAAGAATGTACAAGAGGCAAGAATTGGCTTAAACAACAAAATGAATGATAGAACGGGTCTCACGTATTTGGCCAAAACAAATAACATTTTTCACAAATTGATAGTATGAACTATATTTTGAATGACGGCATGAAGGCCTTCATACTAAATAAAATGTATGTGACAGTTTGTGGTATTTTTCTCCACTTCCAAGTAAATAGTTCACCAACAAGAGACGTTCTTTAGATCCCTTTTGGGAATAATAGCAACATGCTTTCATCAAGATTGAGCTCAAGCTATTGAGAACGCCGGTCACTAAGCTTCTTTTTTTAAATAATATGGCGAATTTACCGTAAGCTTCGGACCGTTATCTTCCTGAAATTTCTACTCGCGCAAATCACGAAACTATTTTAGCATTGTTACTACCCACCGCGGCATCCATGTATTCCAAATGAATGAAGTTCACCTACACCGTGGCCAGTGCAACACCCCCGACTATAATGGGGTCTCGTCAGCGCCTAAGAATACGGATGGCGAGTTTCGCAACATAGTCGGTCTCTGCCTTTCACTAAACACGGAGTACTTTGTTTCGATAGAAAAGGTTTACCTTGATTTCAGTGGCGATCATTTTTTTCGAAAATCGATTCCTGCGCGATAGTTTTTGGTGAACTTTAGACAGTTCTTTCGATGTCTCGCGGTAAGAAGTACCTGGTGCAGCGCGAAGCAAAAGCATATTCATCACTTTGAAGCGCTTTTTTTCACAATTTCTTACTAGCTTGACTTCCTCGCGACTACATGTACGGGCTACCAAAGAAGGAGTCATCACGTCGCATGTAGGGGCGAGATTAACTCGTAATCTAGATAGGAGCTACGGCTCTTGGCAGGTTCAAGGTTGCTCCAGTGTTATAATGCTTGCGAATTATAGCCCGCACACTTGGACATGACCACTATAAACTTGCTGAACGCTGTGCTCGTAAGTTAACCATGAAGTTCACCCACTTCGTTATGGCACTTGAATACAATAAAATACAAATAATTTGCCCATCAGGCTCACTATGAAGTTCCACCAATTAAAATGACCCCTCAATAAATTAGGTAATCTGCTTCTATATTCGCTATAAGGCATCTGCTACCAAATTATACGAGGAATTTCTTTGACGTTAAATATACGTAGCATCTTTTCCCCACTGAACTTGGGGGGTAAGTCTTCATAATGCCAATCGTCGGACATTTTCAGCACACTTGAGGGCTAAAGTTTCTTGAAGCTTTTCGAAGTTACATGAATGCGTTTTAAACACGTACAGATAAATCCCTATTTCACAGGACACATAAACCGATATTTATTCGTTAAGATCTTGCACGAAATAAAATCAAGAAAGTTATAGCTCTTCTTAGGAAATAATTTTCTGTGATGAAAACGGGAAACTTTCGTCTATGCGCAGGTATAACTACGGTAATTAAACCGGCATAATCATAGCACTCATTAGGTATCAAGTAGCACTCAATAGTGTAAGAAGCAAAAATTCATTTTATACGCATCGTATGTCTTACATAACCGAAATAAAGCATAGTTACCATAGTGAATAAATAAAAGCGTAACAACCAATTGGACTTTTCTAGCCTTTTCTTATTAGTTCGAAACAGTATCTAGAATTGAAGAAAAAGTTTTCCTAATGTCTCTTTGAATCGTTCTAGGTTATATTGAAATACTTAATTATTTTCATAATGGCATGTTATTCATTATAAACATAGGGTAATTTGATTAAATTTACATCATTAGTTCTATTGATTAGATCATTACTTAATATGAAAATCCTTATCCACATAAAATATGGTCAAAATAAAGCGAAGAGAAAGCGAGGACCATTTGACTTAGACTATAGAGAACGAGGAATCTTTGCACGATGTGCGTTCCCATATAGGATCACCTGTGCATAGGAACACCAAGTTAAGAACGAAGAAACAAAAAAAGATAAAGAAGAGAAAACAAAGAAGGAGTGAAAAATGAAAGAAGTAAAGTGGGTACGAAAAACGGAAGTCCCGCAGGCCATCTGTAGCCTAGGTAACCTAATAGTGCCTCCCTGGAGACCCCCAATGCCTATAGCATAGGATTGACAAACATAACAAACCTCACCCTACTGCCCATCATATGCTCTCCGGGGAGCGAGTTTCTTTTCAAATCTTCCAAAAACGAAAGTACAAAATTTCCTGAAAATTACCACATTCACAGACTCGCGTTCAACCACTGAATTACGAGATAAAAATTATCTCCATTTCTGAAAATGCGTTTCCTTCCAGAAAAAATGAAGCTGAAAGACTAATTGTACAAAATGTACATTTAATTGCAGGGATTGGTCGTCCTGGTACTAGAATACCGTGCTCAACTATAACCGCGAATCGATCCCAGGGTAACAGCTGCAATTCCTCAACAACACTTCATCTGCATTAAAAATAGAAGCGTAATATCATCGCACAATAATGTTCAAATGAACGAATGAAAATTACAATCAGCATAGTTACAGTCTTATCTAAAAACAAACAGAATATGAGGTACCTTCCTGAGGAACACCCGCAGCAGAATCCTCCCGGAATTGAGTGTCCGTGTCACCGCCAGCATCCGACGCTGTGGACGGCAGCGGTCCTGTGCTGCTAGACGAAGCCTTTTTCTTGTTCTCCTTCTTACGACGAGTGAAGTCGTCCAGGCTGAGGTAGGGTAGAGCTTCAATCTTAGCCTCAAGGTCAAAATAGCTGTCAGGGGAGACAGAAATAACCTAAACAAGCCACAGAAGATATAAATACATAGATATACATAAATGAAAGTGTTTTATTCACATATTTCATAGTTCTTCAAACAGATATGCACTTTGCTTGATATAGTACTGAGGCTGATAATAATCATCTCGCAATCGATAAAAACAAATCAAAAGCGTACTCGAATAAAATTTAGCAGATTCACACAACGGATGTTACACAAGCCTTCCCCACAATGGAAGGGTCGCAAATGAAAAGGTTTAAGTAACCGTAAAAGAAAACCAACAACAGGTTCGAAACGAAAGCTGCAAACTAATTGCACGAGGTACATAATCCTCTTTCCTACACTTCAAAAGCCCTCAGGAATGAGGGTTATATCAAAAGACAACATATTTCTATAAATTAGTGATTTGACGGCACTGAGTTACCATTAACCCTGTGTTAGTAGTTCTTTGGGGTGTTTGGCCCGATTTTGCGTAGGTGCTCGTAATTCCTGCACGTTTTGGAAATTAACTATGCCTAGAAATACCAGGAGAATAATGCAAGGCTAATCTCGTTTCAAATGCTAACTTCTGACCCTGGGAAAAACATAAACTTTGAGAACATTAAGTATACATGGCGAGGTAATGCGTACCTAATCAGGCGAGATAACGAAGGCGAAAAAATCTCATCCGTAAGAGACGATTCTGTTTAAACTCTTGCAACATACGGAATGGTTTGTAAAGCTTGGCAACATATTGCATGCAAGGTGTAGGGTGGAATAAAGCCTCTTTTGTTCCAACATCTATACAGAGCGTTTTCATACATGGGCACAGTATAATTTTACAAGAAGGATATTCAACATCCAAGGTATCGAATGGAAATAAAGGAAAAGGATAGAAAAATGGGTAGATTTGGGTCTCAATAACATACTCTTAAACACTTCAAGAGTAAGGTACAAGACGAGGGATTTAATCGAAACTAGTTAATTAGCATCAAATTGTCAGAAGTGCAATGAACTATTGTAAAATGGAAAGCTTACAATTAAACTGAAAAATGCTAAAAACTTAAATGAGATGAAAGATTTCAAAACAAAGAAAATTATACCATGCACGCACGAATAATTTACCTAACTACGTACAATTTAACTATTTTCTTAAAATACGCAGTGATCTGTAATATGAATGCTGATTTTACACAAAAAAGTATGACCTTGTGAAACGTCACACGGTTAGATACTGTTGAAATTACCGCTCCAGTAAGTTGAAACCTTACAGCACGTTTCAGTGAGCATTCATCACTACAGAATGACTTCCCACTCGTCTGCTGTAGCTGGCATCAGGACTTGCAGTTATAAAAGGGTTGCCTCAAAACACATTCTTTCAAAGCTAATGCGCAAACAAAGGGATTCACCTAAAACACGTTCGAATATTTTGCTACTACTTATATCAGTAATCAACTTTTTCAGGTTATACTCAATGCGCGAAAATAACAGTTTGTAATCAAGCTGCTGCAGCGAGAATTTAAGCCTGCTGGATACTTGAAACATGTAGTCACGGCCCAAGAAACGTATCCTTTGCAAAAACATATACTGTACTATTGCTGGGGTAACTCAAAAGCAAGTGCTACCTAGGTCTGCACTTCCATTATCAATGCCATAGCATGAATACTAGTTCAACTGCAACCGTTTTTAAGTAAATCAGTTTGTTTTTAATTTCTGCAGAACGTTATTAAACCAAACTGATTTTTATGGATTTCATGGTAATGTTCTAGTAAGAGGCAGTAGGTTTCGGTATGCACTGCTGTACATAAAATGCAGGTTTTCTTACCAAGAAAAAAATTCTTGCACCTAAGCGACCATGAGCACGATAAGTTCAGTTCATATGTGTCATATTATCAAATACCAAGGAGAAATCAACAGCAAATAGTCTGGCATTACAAAAGTAACATCAACATTGCAACGCTATCTTTAGAATTTTGTGAAGTATCCCCAACCTAAGTGCGGTTCGCTTCAAGTTGACAAAACATTAGTGTAATTTGTAGATGGTACGCTAGAAACGCTCTGTAGTTCAAAATTTGTCACCGAGATGCGTCAGGCTTAGAAAAAAATTAACTTAGATCCCGCTAGAAGCGAGAAATGCATTACCCACTGATGTTCTCAAAATATTTGGAATAGAAAATTACATGACACACAACAATCATCCCACTATATTATAATAGCTGAGTGTTGCTTGCTCGCTTGGTCCTTCCGTACCTCCTAAACTAAAAGCGACTCTCAGCTAAAAGGCAGTCCGTACCAGGGATACTGAGAATAACTTTATTTCATGTCAGAGTTACCGTGAATAAGAGGGCATCTTAGGAATTTAAAGTCATTCGTCCCTGCATTTGTGGCGGGGTTCGTCCACTAGGACTCAAAGAAATAAGACACTCACAACCTTGCGCAAATGGTAATGATACCCAAAACTTCAGCACTTATTTCCAATATCCAATGAATTACACACACAAATTACAAGAAAATCAGATGGAAGACATTGCAATATACTTATTAGAACTTGGCCACGCATTTGGTGATAACTAGTCAATCAGAAAGAGAGATGTAACGCACTTTGAGTGCAGCCATTTCTCGATCAGCCACATCGGTCCGCAGCCCAACTGAGGGTCAGCAGCTCTCCTATTGAACTAAGGTGAGGTGTGGAGCCAGGCGCTGGTAAGGTCAAGACCAAGGTGTTTGGAGTTTTACTAGGTGCCAAACTAAACCGGCTTTAAGCAAACACCAATTGAAACGGCTCATTTCAATTCAGAGTCCGAGCACAGCAGAAATCAAGAGCTGGCGGTGCAAAGCCAATCTCCTGCCAAATTTATCATTCCATAAAATTAACAACGCAACAAAAAAAATTATTTGCGTTTGCTGAGTGGTAGTCTCACACGCACTAATTATGGGATTCCTGCCTGCAACTATATTTATAACGCAATACCTTAATCATTGTTTATTCGCAAATAATCGGAAGCGATTTGCTAGAATGACAAGGATTTCAAACAGTTAACATCTTTTATGAAAAATATACCCATAAGATTTGTGAGTAGTTACAAAAAACACTGGAAAAATTTAAGAAAATTTTTGCTAGTGTTTTTTCTTATGTATAAAAATTTACCATTATCAGCTCACATTCTGAACTAGTAAAATTGCAGGCCGTAAGAAATAAGACTCGTTATTTGATTGTGACAGGGAAAATCTACAGCCGGCAACTTACTCATTAGCTACGAATGTTAAGGTGCGGTGGAAGATGGGTGCTTCTAACTGCAGATCATTACAATCATATTTTTCAAATTCAACAGAAATAGACGGCAACAAAAAAATGTACCTTCGATTAATTTTCTGTTATGTAGTTACCAAATCCATTCCTGGACTTTAGAATACTGATGACCATTTGATCTCGAATAAACGGCAGTAAGAAACATCTGAGTTAACGTTTAGTCAACGAGCGAGTTAATAATTTTTGTTCTGTTTATTTGTTTTGGTTCAAAACATTCCGTTGAACGAAACATGTGAGCTTAAAGAGAATTTTGACGTGTTTAGTTCACAAAATGCGCCGTTCGTGTAAATTAGCATACCTCTCAGTACTCAGGTTGTCGTCCATGTTAATGGCTCGACGGCATCATTACGCAAGCGCCCCTCACAAGCTTGAGAATGTCGAGCATTTCGTGATGCCATTAGCAGTAATAGTATTGGTGAGGGCAACAGCGCTTTACTAACTTAGACTATTTAGCACCGAAAGAGAAGGAACATTCAGTACGGACTTTGGAGAACAGGGAAATAATGCACAAGGTGTGTTCCCACATAGGCTCCCCTGGGGATAGTAACAGCAAATTAAGAAGGAAGAGGAAGAAAATAAAATCAGCAAAGAAGGTACGAAAATGGAAGGAAGAAAAGCGGACACTAAAGACAGAAATCTCGAAAGCCTAGCTATAGCTGAGGTAACCTAACAATGCCTCCTTGGGGAGATCAGTCCTCATAGCATAGGATCGACAAGCCTAACAAACCTAGCCTTATTGCCTATTGCCTATCCTATGCCCGACCCCTTTCCCACCCCCCCCAAGAGGTTGTGATACCATTAAAAACTATGCTGTGTACGAGCATAACAGTCGAACTAGAGAAGTCTGGTCGATATCACAGAAAATATCGCGGTACTAAGACTTAAACTGCAATCCGCGCCATGAATTGTGTACACTCGATCATCTCACTGAAACGTAAACCATAGCACTAACATATATAAACACAAACTTATATGTTTTCATGGAATTTGGATTCATTATTCGAATATGGTGGTTTAGATTAGAAGGAAAATTAATTGGATAACCAAATCTCTGAAAACAAAATCCTTCATTTTCAAACTCACATCGGTGATATTAGACATAAAAAAATTTTCCTGTAAGGAAAATCGGGGTCTAAGTCCATAACATTTTTCGGTGATAACTATACCAGCAAAAACAGTATACCATTGCCAATATCTTCCAATTACCACATAACTTCGACAAACATTACAAACAATATCAAAGTTCTTTTACTCATATGAACCAATAACTTCATTGCTATTTTTAAAATTTGCTCAGAGATTAAGTAAAAATGAGGAGCTTGAAGGAAAATACAAAAATGTACAGTTCAGACAACTTTAGAAATTTGTAATTCAGAAGCACTACCATAACAATTTTTCACTGGCTCAAACTTCAAGATAGAAGAAAGTAAAGTAGGCATGAAAGATAGAAGTCCCGAAGGCCCATCTACTGATAGAAGTAAAGTGGCCATGAATGATGGAAGTCACGAAGGCCTATCTACCGCTCAAGTAACCTAACACTTCTCCCCTGAGGTGGCCAGTCTTCACAACATGCGATAGACAAGCCTAACTAGCCTAAGTCTACTGCCTATCCTATGCTTCATAAAGCGGTATTTCGAGCTAATAGTGAACCAATTGATTATCAAATAAATTTTTCCGTCATACGAAATATTTTTTTGTCCAAGCAATAAATATTTGTATTGTTCCATCATTCTAGCAGATAAATAATGTACGAAGTGCTTAATGAAAGAAAATTGCAGCTGCTTTGCTTCTTCTATTTTAAAATACGCCATTGATCTAGGGAGGTTTTACTTCGTGAGCAGCATGCCAGTCCTTAAACAACGACTAATTGGATATTCTTCATACGATATGAAGCTTTCGAATATGTGCATGCGATTTGAACACGCTAATATATTTATATTGAAGAAACTAAATTCATCCTCTAAATTTCATGTATCAGGGATAAATATTTTTCAAAAGTTACCCAGGCAAAACTTGCGCCGACATCAAAGAAGCCATTCATATGTTTTTTTTTTAGCCCAAGAAAACAAAATGCCTTGAGTAAAATTCTTATTGCACTCTGTAACTGGGGTTTGTGGCTGCAACCAAGACCAACACTATTAGGGGCTCCACATTACTATGGTAGCAGATGACACCAAAGCTCTACACTTCGGATGCTTTACAAACTTCACTTTCTACTTATTTCAAATGGTAAACGGCACATGCCAAACTTCGAAAAAAACAAAAAAAAAAACAAATTGTGGAACCTTAATAAGCTGAAGCCCTCACCTCTGTGGACATTGTCCTACACGTCACATTACGCGATAAATTGCCAACGCAGGCGTCAAAGTGAACTCATACTTCAATTAGGAAACACCATCTGGGCTGGCACCAGAGGTCAAATTTTCTTCCTTGAAAGTAAACCGTAGAGTTTAATGATGGGACTAAAGTAAATAAACCTTCAATAATTATTTTAAGGTTTCTCAGACTAAGTGAATATTATAATCCTATTTATAAATTATCAATTATAAACTTAAGGACTGCAAATATTGACTTGTTTTCAATGAAATTGAAGCATAAGTGAAATTATTCATTAATACCAAAATGATACTTACCGATGCAGGGTAATTTCATTACCGGTAAAGAATAACTACCCAAACATAGAGACACTTAGGAACACGGTCCAATACGAGTCAAGCTTTTAATAGCTCAAGGGCATGACAACGGTCATCTAAACTGGGGTCCAAAAATGACAGAGAAACGGTAAATAGACAATTATTTTAACGAACAATCTAAAAGGAACGTCTCCCAGGAAAAATCGTACCAACTTGTACTTTCAGTAGATAGGCAAAATCTATAAAAAAAAATACTCAAAATGAGGTCACAAACAAATAGAACGTTTAAAAAAACATTTTGTTAGAGTAAAAATCTGAGAACAAACTAAACTGAATTTGAGCGCAAAAATATAGACCCGGTATTAATAGTAATACACGTCGGACCAAAGCAGTTACAAGATGAACACAAGCGCTAATGCGGCATGAGCACATGATCTGTTACAGGTAGGATATAGAGGAGCGTGCAGGACGACAGTCAACAGATGAGAAAGGCAGCATTGAATTCATTATAAAAGCTGCGGGTGAGCGCATAAATACATTTATGGTTNGAGAAGCAACTCAAAAACTAACTAAAGACCACTGTAACATGAACGAACAAAGATGCACTACGCAAAACGCACTCGGGCTGCTGTTTTGCAGCAGAAGATGCTGAAGATCCGGCAGTGCACTTCCTGAGACGGCCAGAAGGAGGGGGGGGCTGGGGCAGATGTACGCCCGCTCCTGGGTTGTAGATACTCTTTGCGGGTGCAGTAATACTCTCGAGCGTGTAAGATGGACTGGAGGGAGGATCAAGCACCGCATCACTTTCGAGCAGGTCAGACCTGCGCTCGTTTCTGTGACCGTACGAGGGGCGCACAACTGAGCGAGAAGGTAGGCTCTCACTCCCATCACTGCATTGCGTACATAACAGTTCCATGTGAGTCAATATAATCGAGCAGAAACACGTCAAGAATGCAGTTAAAAACCGACACCGTAAGTTTCCCGAAGCAGACACTCAGATGCACTAACCACAGACGCAACATTGGAAGGCTACGAGATCACAAAAAGATCTAGCGAGCAAGAGCACATCTCAATCATCAACCCATATTGTTATTAACGTGACACAGCACAACTCCATCATTGAGATGAACTAATGGGCCACAAAAAAGAAAGTCAAAGTTTCAGCTGAGAATTTCCGATCGCACGACGCGAATGAAGAATATTGTGGGGGGGCCCTCATACTCAACGCAGCATTGTTCAAAATCTTACGGCGTTCGCAGACATCACGTCCTACCCTGCTCGAGAATTAGAGCAGTAATGGATGTTTTGCTTTTAATTGGTAACTTCACCAATTACCTACCAATGATCTCACATGAGATCACTCATAAAAAAGTTGAAAATATCTTACGCAAACCTTTAAAATAAAAATGTCTTTTTTGCTTTATTTACATTTCTTGGTATTGTGTCTTTGTTTGTAAAATAAAATGGCAATGGTCATGTATAGCTCTTCAGATATCCATACAGAATAAAGAGTTTTGAATACTAGAATTAGAGATTGGGTTTTGAGACACTAGGGTTATTGCAACTGTATCATCCCAGTGATCTTATATGAGCTCACCCAAGATCTCGCATATTTCTATTTGTAAAATTATTTTTAACATGCCAGCGTATTTTTGAACATTCCCCACTTAGGTGAACTTCCCCACGTGCAATAGTGTGATTTAACATGGGGTAAAATTAATAAATGTTTTGATGCGGTAAAATAACCCTTGTTTTGATGCTGGAACAGCATGATTGAGTGCGGAAATCAAACATCATATTAAAGTCTAGGCTCAAGAGCGTGCCCGTGCGGTGCGCACCCACACATACGACAGCATTAGTGGCAGTGCCCCAGAGCAGAGGTGACACCCAACAAAATGGGGGGCATCACCGTGTAACATTAAGCTAATGTCGAACAATATTGTTCATACACGTACGTGCCACACTCGTTTCGGCAAGAGGCAGCACATTCGTTTCGGCAAGATGTGTTGTGCCACGTTCAATCCGAGGGCGGATGGTGGAGTTCGGACTAGACATGAACAGTCCTTCTCCGTAATGGGACCCAGGCAATTCAACTCACTGCCTAAAGATCTGAGAGAATTCGATAGTTCCCTGGACGTCTTCAAGGAGAAGCTGGATAACTTTCTACAAACTATCCNATGCACACAAACCGGCGGCACCCCAGTGTGGCCAGGGCATAAAGGATCGAAAATTTTCAAGATATAAGACCGTTCAAGACACAAGGGCTATATATACAACTACGGTCGTGGTCGTGTGCTTTCCATCTGTTCGAACTTGCCTTCATTGAATTCCATGTTGTTTGACCACGCACATTGGTAGATTCTGTCAAGGTTTTCTTGTAGCTCAACGCAGTTTTCGACACTTTTCACTTCCTTGAACAGTCTCGTGTCGT
>VOMN01040929.1:0-26644 GCA_014899125.1 Orchestia grillus
TAAAGTTAGAGCTACGTTGCTGACAGGATTTTTAACACATTGTGCGATACGTTAATCTCACGTGTATATGAAAATGTTACATAAAATTTCAATGTAATTACGTAATGAATATTAGCTTTGACAATTCTTTAATCATCAAAATAGTTATCGGGCAAAAGCTCCAACATATATTTTCGGTGTATGCGCCATCATCTGGAAGAACTACGGAAGAATTTTGTGGGTAAGCTCGATGACGAGCGAACAAAGTTCATCATAGGCGACCTAGCACTTGTGTAAAGTGATCTAAAAGATCATGTTGGAGCCAACAGGGAAGACTTTGAAGAAATAATGCGAGTGAATGGGTGGGGTGCGAAAAATGCTGAAGGGGAGAAAATATTCGAGTTTTATCAGAGCAGAGGAATGAAAATTGTCATAACCATGTTCAGGAAGGAATTGGAAAAGGACATAACATTCAAGAGTAAAAAATAAAAACTCGGATAGACTACATCTACATTAGGGACCATTTATGCTTGAGCATGTGTGCTTAGGTTACGCAGACTCTCCAAGTAAAATGTATCTAATGTAACATCGTTCGTTTATCCTGTTGTATATGCATATAGATCTACCGTATTATTCCGTCAACATTGTATTATTATTATTTACAATATATTCGAGAATTTTTCTTCGTTACATACACATCAAGATTTTTGCGTTGGTTGATTGTTTCTCCATGACCGTAAATTTCTTTGAGCAGCAAATTTTAGGCTTAGTCGCTTTTCCTTTGACCTAGCATTAGGCTATGAGAATCTTTTACCCTTTGGTGAGTTTTTCACTACATAATATTTTGTAGTTATACAAGGTGTTCATAAAGTCTTTACCATTTCTAAAATTTATTACAAAGGCAATTGATAAGGTATTTTTTCCAGATTTGTTTATTGTATTCAGTGTTTATTAAAGTTTTAATCACATTTTGCACTCGTGTGTTTCAGGGATCCTGTTTGTGAGAGAGGTGCTGTTGAATGAACTAAAAAATGGCTACCCCTCAAGAGGAGGCGCAATGTGTCTCCTCTTGAAACAAAATCGGATAGGCAGACTCAGCGAAACTCCACAACTGTACCGTAATGTCCCGTATCAAAGATACGGGCATTACTGACCTAAAGCAAAGGATTACTGATGTCAATGCCACAATTGAGGCAATGCTACTGCGAACGTAGCAAGAAATCGAGTACCGTCTTGATGCGCTTCGTGCGACTGATGTGCTCATGTAGGAGTATATTAAATGAGATAAAAAACTTTAATAAATGCTGATACATATACAATAAAACAAATCTGAATAAAATATTTTATCAATTAAAGTTGCAAAAAATATTGTGAAATGGTAAAGAGACTTTATGGAGACCTTGTACATATAATCCTAGCTTTTCGAAAGATTATATGCATAGCTTGTATCTAAGGTAACATTACGAATCAATTTATTAAAAATGACATCACTTTTTCTTCGCCAGCAGCCAAAAGATTTTTTGAGCAAATTTACTGTATCATTAGCTTTCCTGGAATTTTGTACATTGTACACTAGACACAAAATTTCAGTTCAAACTTTTTTGTATAGTGTGAAACATTTTCTTAACAGGCATTAAAATCGACGAAGTAAATTTTATTTTTCAGACCAACACAAACATTTACCAATCTGTGACGGGAAAAATGGAATGCACGATGATTTTTCGATATATTTGTAACAATTGTCAACAGGCAATAGTAATATGTACAAGACAAGAAATATTGAGAAGCTGAGCAGAATCAGAATTTTGCCCCCAGTCAAACGAGAAAAAGAGGTCATTTATGAACAAAACCAAGTCCTAGAAGAGCCCTTCATATGATCAGTCAATGTTTGAAGACAATGTCTGAAGACACCTAGATACGAGCATCGAATGCTAACTTCACTCTCTCTTCTTGAGCAAGGTAGGAAGTCACAAGACTCCAGAATAGAGCATATTAGGATTCGATGCCCATATTTTGGTGACTTTCGGCACAGTCTTCAGACATTGACTGATCGTGTGAAGGGCCATTAAAAGAAGAGAAAAGCTCGAGCAGGACACAGAGCTCTAAACTATCGTTGAAGTAGAAGTCGTATCTTACAGCCCGAGACCAAAATTTCTGAATGAATAATGGTACGGAAGCAGGCTAAGTAAATCACAACATATACAAAATTTATAACGCCGGCATTGCCGTGCTTAAATGTATTTTTGCGAATTATTTCGTCAACATTTCACCGTCAGCACCCTAAACACCTTAAACACCTTTGAGACTAGGTAGTCTCCCACAGCTTACTTCAATAATATCACGAGTGACGAATTCCCACATATCTGAGTGAATTAATGGACCACATACGGAAATTGATATCGCAACTATCCGCTATTAGTGCTCCTAAATTTTTAATGTTTTATTTGATCAGTTGTGACACAGAAACACCATAGATATGCAAGTAACGCTAATATCACCCTCGATCCTTTCAAATTTTCGAGAATCGCTCTTGTAAGAGCGGGGACTTAAAATTGCCAGAGTCAACAAGCATGAAATAGCAAGCTGCTCCTCAAAGGCCTAGTGAAAGCGAAGAATTGTCTGCCGAAGTTAACTCGCTAGATATAAAATACTACTTATGCCCCTGCCATCGCAGGAGACGCTCGCTAGAATGTAGAAATGTGCTAATGTACTAAGCGAAGGCCAAAACATAATCTCCAGCAGAGAGCGATACTAGGCGTTATGCGAGGAAGTGGATTCCATGAAAGTGCGATGTACAAATGTTGGATGAACTTCAACAGCGATGAGGTACACTTGGATGTGAAAAGTTGTTCAAGAAACAAGAAGTAAACAAATTTTAAACGATTTGAATAAATCAGTACAGAGACGACTTATGTGATTTTCTTAATAGAGAACTTTGCTAACGTGGAAACCCAGCGAAGCGTACGTGTAGATCGTCGTAAATTCGTATTAGTGAAGGAGACAGTGGCAAAAAACATTCATATATAATGCCCATCTATTTATACAATAACAATGACAAGTGTTATAAATTTTGGTTCTAGAACGACATTTTTGATCTATTTTCCCAGCTCTCCTGGTCATAACTTTAGGAAAAAGTTATACCACTCCCCCCGAAACGACCTTGCATACCCACTTCCCAAACAGATGTAGATGGCAGGCAAATCATCTTGTGTAATAAAGCCGCGGAAAACAGTTTTCTCTCCCTCACAATCAAGAAGTCGCGTCTGCCATAACTGAACCACAAGACCTTGCTGTCAATTACGATTAGAAATGTTAGATGTAAAGTATAGACACCACGTAAGAAGTCAATTTGACTTCTCAAACAGCCATATAGAAATCACGCATTCAAGAAATTGGACGCATTATGTACGAAATTGGACGTATTTTGTACGAAACTGGGCACATTATGTACGAAATTGAGCACATTATGTACGAAATTGGACACATTATGTACGTAAACAAGGAAACAGAATAATGCCAACGGTGGGAATAGAGCCGTGCCGCTAAGTGCACAGCGCGGGTCATTGCGATAAGAATTGTTTTCGAGTTTAGAATAGCAGGACGAATGATATCGACTTTCTCTTGAAATATTCAAATTTAATAATCAAATTTAATGAGTAGTGAATGCTGCACGAAAATTTTCCATATTAACTAAAAAATTGTGGAACAAATCGGCTCTTTTGGCGCCAGGTACGGCATGCTCTTATATATAACAGGGTATTCATCTGTTGTCTCTAGAAACCGACGATGTGAGAGGGCGCTCTAAAATTCCATGAGCTCCTTTTCTAGAATAACTGTTCCCATCCTTTTTTTGCGCCTGCTCTTAAGAAATTTCATTGTAACTTGCACTTCGAAAAAATTTAATACTGAAGCAAGAACAAAGTATTTATACTCAGTTTGATGAACAAACCCGCAGGTGAGTAATAAACGGATTCATTGCCTATCATCAAGATGGACACTTCTCGAACACCTGCAATGCCATCTTCAGCAACCCCAGCAGCAAGCATCCCTGGTTGGGAAACCTGGTCTTAGAAATAGTTCACTACGCATTACAACGTCCCGAGAATTACAGTTGAAGCTCGCAGTTTAACCACATCATTGATTATAAAATAATCAAGGATGAATAACACCCCAACGTCAACTGGTAAAATTAAATAATTAAACTAAGACTTAGATCAGCATTGAGACTAGAATTCTGATGACATTTTGTCGCTGAGGCATTTATTCTCCACTATTTTTCACCTTCTAGATGATTCGTGGCCTTCGTGTCACCCGTCTGTTGTCGGTCACGATGAGAGAACGGAGAGACAAGGACCTAGATAAGACGCTTGTAAATTTTGAAATTGGTTCACAAGCGTTGAGCAGAGGCAGTGTGGCTGGTTCCCTCACATCGTGTGCCATTGTCCTGCGCCGCACAGGCTCTTATATTGGGCCTTATTTGGAGTGAATCTCACCTCGATGTTTACTATGCAGGGGATAATTAGTTCGTTTGAAGCTGCCTACTCGCATGAAATGGGATCCAAGGAGAGCGAAAAGAAGCGACCATTTTGTATGGACTTCAGAGAATGTGGATTTTATGCATAGGTGTGTTCCCAAACAAGATTCCCAGCACATAGAAACAGGAAGCGAAGAAAGAAGATGAAGAAAACATAAAGAATAATTAGAGAAGAAGGCATGTAAGTAGAAAAAACTCAAGAAGGTACGAAAGATAGAAGTCCAAAAGGCTGGCTAATGCTGAATTAACCTAACAGTGTACCCCCTGTGGACGCCAGTCCCCATATCATAGGATAAACAAACTTTACCAGCTTATCTAATTTCCTATGGCCTATCCGACATCTCCTGCAGGGAATGCGCTGCACAGAATACCGATTGTTCGACAAAAGAAAATTTCAGGAAGAAAGCCTGGATTAGCGAAACATTTCAGGAAGAAAGCCTGGATTAGCGAAACATTTCAGGAAGAAAGCCTGGATCAGCGAAACATTTCAGGAAGAAAGCCTGGATCAGCGAAACATTTCAGGAAGAAAGCCTGGATCAGCGAAACATTTCAGGAAGAAAGCCTGGATCAACGAAACAATTGACGCTACTTTGGTCATTCCCTTTGATACACTTCTTAAGAATTCAGTGGGCACAGATATATTTACTCCGAGCTTAAGCACCTCCTCGAAATTGCGAAACACGCCCAATGCGTGCATGCAGATGTTATTTACGATGTGAAGTAGATCAATGGAACACTGAAGAGATTACAGCTCCAGCTAAATCCATTTTAGAATCGACTGTAAGAAGGAGATTCCCATCAATGGGAATCTCCCATTGGGAATCTAATTCTACATTACGGGAATCTCATTTCGTGTTTCATAAATATTTTTTTTAGGTCGCTCTTCAATAAATTTATAGTAACGTCAAGAAAAATGGAACCTCTAATTCTACATTGCGTGACGTGTACACTGGGTTGTATTACAACAAATCATGGAAATCGCCGATCATGGTAAAGTCCAGCCCTCGAGGACGCTACCCATCTCCCCCTTTAGATACTCTCGGCACCTGACGTTACATAGCACCAACGAAAACGGTACAGCGTCCGGGAAAACGGTGCAGCGTCTGGGAAAACGGTACAGCGTCCGGGAAAACGGTGCAGCGTCTGGGAAAACGGTACAGCGTCTGGGAAAACGGTACAGCGTCTGGGAAAACCGTGCAGCGTCTGGGAAAACGGTGCAGCGTCTGGGAAAACGGTATAGCGTCTGGGAAAACGGGACAGCGTCTGGCAAAGTAGGACAGCGTCTGGAAAATCAGTACAGCGTCTGGAAAAACGGTGCAGGTTATGAGAAAAAAGTGCCGTGTCCGGTAAAATTGTGCAGCGTCAGCGAAAATGGTGAAGGGTATGAGAAAAAGGTGCAGTGACGGAAAAAATTGTGCAGCGTCGGGGAAAATTGTGCAGCGTCTGAGAAAATGGTGAAGGGTATGAGAAAAAGGTGAAGGGTATGAGAAAAAGGTGCAGCGTCGGGGAAAATTGTGCAGCGTTTGAGTAAAATCTGCGTAGTCGGGAGAACTATACTAAGATTTGTTCCTTAGATCCTTCCACCAGAATACCTATTCACGAAACAAATAATTCCCCTAAGAAATCTTGTTCCCCCTTAAAAGTAGTATATTTACTAAGGCAATGATAAAGGCATCTCGGAAAAGGTAAACTATGTAAACGATGAGAAGGCATCAGCTGGTAAAAGAGAGTAATGTTGGTCACAATACCATAGTCATTCGAAGAGAATAGTTTCACTTCAATTTATGTACAGGGTCTAGCTTCACGCACGGCTATCAAAAACAAAGTAAAACATAGTTCTGTACAATATCTCCAATATGCCACACGAGAACGTCGACCTGCTTCTCGCTTCAAGGTCGTGTAACTCAATCTAAAAGCAAAATAAGAAATTCCAACCTTTTCTGACGTCATACATTTTGCTTATCGGAACGTAAGGAGACCCTGTTTATATTAGTCTGAAGGAAATTCCTTGGCATCGAAATCATCATCAAACTCGTTAGAAAATGAATGGTCGTCTTTCTTTTGGCTGTCCCTGCGCTCAGTTTGCTCGTGCTTCTCCCCCCACAACTCTTCGGCTCGGTCGCAGGTGGTCTCCTCACAGAGGTCGTCCGGGACGTCCCTGATATAATGCGGATCCATGTCCGAATAGTCCGGACGAGATTCATTTTTCAGAGCATCTGCAGATTCATCGCGTTGTCTTTTTCTGCAGATTGCACCATATTGAGGGATCTTAGATTAGAATTCATGTGAAGTAAATAGAACACTTAATACTTTCAATCCCACGAGTTTATATCTCATCTTCATTTGAACATTCACTTTACTTACCGCACTAAATCTTCATACATAAAAAAATCGAAGTAACTCAATTGCATTCTCAGCAGAGCTCACAAGCCTTCGCAAATTCGTATACGCTTCAAATGCAATACACTTCTCAACTGGTTCAAGTACAGCATAAAAAAAAAGCATAATCAATTGCAAGTTTCCATATTACTGAGTACTTACAATACAGAAGAACGTTCATGAGTATAAAAACAACAGTAAAAACAAGTATTACGAACAAACACATGAGCGTACAGGGACATAAAAATTGCACCATAAAGTTTAACAGACAACCATCCCTCATGCCTGTAATTCCTGTAGCGTGCATGCACAGCATGTGCCGTGCATACACCGCAGACTGTGCATACACAGCATACTGTGCAGCTGCAGACGAGAGCTGAGGCACATCACAGGAAGCCGGTACTCAGGAGGACAACATGCCGTCTCGCAACATCGTGTGCACAGCACAGCAGCTGATTTTCTAGCATCGCTCTCGATACAATTCATTTATGACTCACGTAAATTCTGAAACTAAGGCCTAAATGCACGTAAACTGACAAATGAACCTCCAGGGAGTCATGAAATTTTGACAGAGCCCCATACTAAGTCACCAGTAAGGAATTAAGGAGATATTTCAAGACTGCAATAAGCTGAGTGCTAAGTATTGTGCACGGACTGACACCTGCAACTCGCTTATTAGCAGCACAGCCTCCTTCATATGACCCAAGGATTCCCTGCTCCAGGCAGTACAAAGGATTACTGCTGCACTAGATCAACATTCAATTGAAAAGTCAACAAGCATCCTGAACGAGAGGAGAGATTGGCATGCTTCATTTTCAACAGATGGGGTCAGAACATACATCGAAAGTATTCTAGAGTAACGTTTTATCATGCATTGTAGACCAATGATAACGATGCAGTACAGGAGGAAAGAGAATATTAAAAAGCGCACATAGAAGAAATGCGTAAAACCTATAACGAAATTGACAAGAATAGAGTAAAGTGTAGCGCGTGTGTAAGAACATAAAATAAATTGACATTTGTTGCAGTGACACCGACAAGCATAGACAACGACTGACTTTTGCTGGGCAAGTTTCTGCGACTCGCAAATCTATGCTGGGAGCCCGACTGCGAAGTAAAGAGTTGCGGCACAATCGACCATGAAAAGATCGATCAGCTACCTTGATTGACGAGGGTACGCAATGTACTGCGATGACCTTTGGTGTATATTCAGAACTAGCTGGAACTCCGGTTGCAGTAGAGGGAGAGGAGGGGGTCGAGAAGTTGAATTGAGCTGTGTCCAGAGCAGGGCCGACACCAAGGAGATCGCGTCTCAGTCACCAGATCGTGTGCGCTAGGAAATGGGGTGCTGGCACCTGGAGCTATACAGAGCACGCTCTTGCTATGATGAATATTGTTCATGGAACGTGAGCAGTGATGTATTTTTATTGTATACAGAAAACCCTGTTTAGATATATGCACATAAATTACACATATTCCTTTCTGTAATTTGTTTTTAAATAACATATTCAGCCGTTATTTCTCAGTCAAAGCTCCGAAATATGAGTAGACACTGAGGCTTCCGAGAGATACAGTCTATTTAACAACGAAATAAATCAACAACTTTTAGTTTCCGAGTTAAATTTCGATAACAAAGGCCTATAAATTTATAGCATCCCTGTACAAAGAAAATTACTTTGGATGGCTCGATTTCAGTGAAGGCGATTTAGCAACAGCAGCAGCCACAGCAGCAGCGCCACAGCAGCAGCGTAATCCGAACTGTGGTCGTTTGTGTTACCAATCAAAAGGGGTTAAAAATACCCAAGATATATGAACTCTCGGCTCTTTCAGGAAGTTGACCTTATGAAGAAGAACTTAGAAATTTTTTTGAGAATTCTGTTTGGATTTGCTCTCTAAAATTTGGCTAGAGGAAGGCGACATTTTACGATAATAAAATAATCCCATTGGAGAACCAGAAGTTTAAATTCAGGCCCAGCCAGAGCAATCTACGGAGAACCTTTTGGCAATTCACTAATTTGTAATACGACCTCAGAACAGAATCAGGCACGTGTTAACTCCAGCTCGATTATCTTCATTTTGCCGCTGATTTCCGCACTTGATCACATCACCAAAAACCACTCGAGATTCAATGAAATGCAATAAAAACCTTTCAAAAATAATTCACATCCGAAAGTAAAATCAAGCGAAAGATTTGGGTTATTTCAATTCTCGTATGCATCCTTTTGTAAAACCAGTTTCTAGCCTGCGGACTTTTCAACATAACAAGGAATGCAAGAGGCGATGAAGGGCAACACTCTGATCCAGCTGTTCTCAAACGTCGACGCGAGGGAAAGATATGCAAAATATATATAATATAAATAATCTCATGTATAAGCGTAGCGAGGACGAAAAAATGTCGAAGTTAAAATGCATCCAAGCGATGAACTTGAGTAAACGAGAAGAATACATAATAAAAAATAGAGCAAGAGTTGCTTTGCAATATATTGACTAGTTTTAAGTGAGTCGTTGTGGGCTCCATGGTGTAGTGGTCAGCGTGATGGCCTTACAGCCGAGAGGACCAGGGTTCGATCTTCGGCTCAGGCAAGCATTTCACGTGACCACGGAGTACTTCCCTTGGAAAAGGAAGTTTAAACCACACATTCCTCACATCCCTCACCACACCAGTAGTTGTAAGGCATTGAAAACCCAACGGTAAAACGTGTTGGAATTAATAAAGGTTCGTTGGCACTTTTTGATCCCATTTTTGAAGCTCCAAGTACCTTCACTGAACTTTTGTGACTTTAACAACTAATGACTGGAAAAATATTTCGGCTTTTAAAGAATATTCATTGACAGCTAGGCAACACTTAACTTTGATAATGCATCGATACTTCCAAGAATTTTTAAGTAGGTCCGGTAAAACAAACGTTTATCAACATGTAGGGTTATAAGTAATGGAAACTAGACCCCTCCAAAAAAATGCTTTGATGACACCCTGATGAAATACAACGATTGGTACTCGAGACATTTCTCTGACGCCCTGGCAGACCAATAGCAGCCACCTATTGCACCACCGACCACCGCAAGACCGCTCCTCAATTTTGGCTTTGTCTTATTCAAGGCTAACAGGAGGACTCCTCAACGCCGCCAGGTGAACTACCTGCTGAGATCCAATTTCCTTTGCGCTGGACATCCTTCCTCAGGGCGAGCTTGCCATCGCTATAAGAGACAGGCAAAATTGTAGAATATTTTGCAACGCTCTAGATTGATCAATGCATCCACTTTTCACCAAAACTGAAACGATCAAGGTACTATCTATTTAGTTAGGTACATTTACACAGTGATGCATTTGTTCATATGCTCATTACATGTTTTAACGATGTTTTGAAGTTTTATCACTTTTATTTATCATAGAATTCAAGAGAAAAAGTTTCATTTCATTACAACAACGATCGCCAGATTTTTTAGCATAGCACACATGCAGTGTTGGTGATACCCCAATAAAGATATGAACCCATTCAAAAATTATTCCCACATTAGAAATAACAAGACGTATTAAACAAACAATTGGAAACATAACGCAAATCTATTTCATTAAAAGGAGCCGGTTCATGCAGGCATAGTCCACATTAAGAAGAGATCTGTCATGCAGAAGTCTGCTGAGGCCATGCCGGTGCAGGAGGGGTGACCCATGCTGCAGTGGGTGCTCTCAGTGATGCAGTCGCGTTACCTCAAGGCCTCGTATCGGCCCGACAGACGTTGCGTCTCGACGTAAATGGCTCTTTTGAGATCTCTTGCGACCTGCTCCTCGTCTGCGTCGCCGTCGATCTGTGGATTTAGAAATAAATTTTTCATACTCAAGGTGAACTTGCATAGCGCTCGTAAAATCGGACATGCCAGGTAACCAAGGTCATGCCAGATGTCATGAAGCACGAAGCGTCTGATGATATTTGATTAATCCACAATATAATTCTGCGTTTCGGGAAATCTCCTTTTAATTTTATATTTATAATGCTCAAAGATTTTTTAAAATTTTAGAGATAATTAGGAAAATTTTATCATCCTCCTCGATACAAGTCGTGGAGTGCCTCCGGGATCTGTTTAGGGGCTCCTCTTGCGTTCGATATTTATTAATGATGGTGTTGAATGTACTTCGCTCTACATATTTATATTTTTCTTTGAGTATAGTACGCTCTCTATTATTCTTCCCAATGAAAACCGTGGCTACAATAGCAAATGGAATAAATGGAAAGTTGCCAAAGATTTCTACGCAGCTTAAAGCCACAAACCAATATGGATCAACCAAACACACGTGAACCAATATGGATAGAACAGAGCGCATACAATTTTCATGAAAGCGGAATACACATCTTCCGAGCATCAAAATCAGTGATGACTCAGCTGGAAGAAACTAGCGTCTGGGAACGACCATCGATAAGAACCTGACTGTTAACATATATCATATATTGGCGCTTAATATTGAAACCTATTGGGATTCTTAACAAAATTGAAAATATTTTTCCTGCCGAAGTGTCAAGAAATAAATTACAGAGCATGAATTGATCCACATCTAGAGCATGGCATGGAACTATGGAAAATAAAACAAATATACTTTTTACTCTACAAAAATAAGCCATTAGAGTAACGAGAAATTCGGAATAAAATGCTAATATAAATGACTCCTATGAACACTTGAAAACATTTAAGCTTTATGATCTTTATGAATGTTCCCTTTAAGTGGGCTGAAAAGTTCACTCACTATTCTGAGCCTGTTCTTCTCATCGAAGGCCTTGAGCATGGGTAGCGTCACCTTGCGGTAGAGCGCTAGCCGTCTGTGGGCCCCGCTGACGTTGTCGTCGAGACGTGTCTCCCGGCGCCCCAGGTTGCGGCCCAGCTCCAGCTCAGAGCAGTCGATCAGGATGAGCATGGGCACCTGGCCGAACTGAGGGCATCGGTCGCACTTAGACAGCGGTTATTACCAGTGTTGGGAATTGCATGCAACTTTTTGAGGCCGTAATTGCGATTGCAACCTAATGTATAATCTAGTATTCAGTATCGTTTCAGTATCATCGATTAAAGAAACATACCAAATAAGTCTTTTTTCATACACTAAGCTGCAATTGCGCCGCAATTATTGTTAGGTTGCGCGTCCAACACCAATTATTACGAGTCAAATCACGAACTTCGAACTAGGGCTCTGTACACGGAACTTAGACAAAACTAGGAATACTAGCAATAATAATTACTAAATATCATCCGTAACACCGCGAGCGCAATTTTCGAAGAACAATTCTTCGATACTTTGTAGTAAGTTAGAATTCCACCAGATCCGTTGGCCTAATCTCGATTTTTATACTGGATTTCATGGTAAAAACATCCATGACACCTTAATCCATTGTCTTAATATTCCCTCCAAAAATGTAGCACATGCTGCATATCACAGAAACAGTACCGAACGACTGAAAAAAGACAAGTTATTCACAAATGTATATTTACAAAGTTCGTTGGAGCCCAACAAATCACGTAAAACAGTGTTTGATTGATAGAACGTTGGTAGTACGTAAACTTGATTCGAATATGGATCATCTTCGGTGAGAACCAATGGCCACATATAATGGCGAAAAAATCCATACAAAGGTTTTCCCTTGGGCGTCAATGCACTCGAGTATCATGTGAAGTTTGCGTCAGCTCCTGGAGGGCATTCAGGTACGAAAATGCACGAAACAGAAGAGGTAATTGTCAAACCTTTTGTTTGCGTAAAGAAATGTAATTTTTAAAATTGTTCTCGCTGCACAAGCGTCTCCAAAACTAAATTTATATTGTACATTTTCTGTCACACGCAATTAACGTCTTCATTTCTGCCACTTTTCTGTACTGTACGCATTTCCGCCACCAAGAAGTGCTTGCCATTATGCTGGTGGAGACATAAGTGTTTTTATTTTTGACACAGATCGCCGTGAACCAAATATTTCAAAAGAGCTATATAGTAAGAAATCTATGAATATAGATTTAAGTAATGCCAACGATATACACCCCTCAGCATGAGACATACTAGCCATAAAAATTAGAGACTAACTCGACTTCTGTGAAAGTCGTCGCTGCATGGGCAGGAGAGTTGTCAAGACATATGTCAAGGCATATTACGGTTTGGTTTTATTATTTCCTAGGGCGTCGAAATACTGTCATGCAGGCATACTCTTGCATTAAAAGTTCAAAATTTACACACAAAGGCCTAAACTTGTATGATAGTTCACTAAAAACGGGGTAAAACGGTAGGCAGATTGGTGTTCATGAAAAGTTGAACCGTATAGCGACCGATATATTTTTGCAATGAGACTGCTTTCAGCATTACACGAAAAACTTGGTGCCGTCTTATGTGTAGATGTCATAAGTGAGCATTTGGCTTGGTTCGAAAATCTAGCAACAACCTTATGGAACCGATCTACTTTGGGTCACTGGTCCTTATAGGGCTTAGTTCAAGAACGATAATATAATTAAGTACCAAAGGTTAAGTAACACCGCATTTCAAAAAATACACACACCTGATGGTGATTGCATTTCGATGGTACATCTTACTTTCTCTTCGAAGGTCTGCGCCTGGATGACGTCTCTAGGATAGCCCACGACGACGATGCCCTCCGAGTTAGAAAGTTGGAGGATTTTTCTCTCGAGCACGAGCAGCGTGAGGTCCTGAGGGCAGAGAGGCTCGAGCGTGTTACACAGACTGGACCTCCCGCACCACACACGGACAACAGTAGCCTAACAGAGCAGCTCAAGTTCCTCAATTGCCTCAAAGGAAAAATGGCCCACATTCTACCCAGATTTGAACTGTCTAGAATGCGGCATTCGGTATATCTTTGAAAAAAGGTTTCAGCTACACCATGCCAGATTACAAGCATCTGACCTGCGAACGTGAGAACGGATGAATTAATATTTTCACGAGCTCTCCGTGAAGCCTGTCAAATTATTCGCAAACCACAGGCAAGTTACGGACGCTCATGGTTACATTTACCTAAAAACTGGACGAGATAATAAGTTTAATTTAAGGATAATCTTTAGAGTTATCGGAAACTTTTCAATCATCTTCATTTTAGATACAAGCCTTAGAATTCAGGCACCGCTAAACAAAGAATGCTTCACAGTTCCTAAGCTAAGCTTGCATTTTTATGACGCTAGAATCACAAGTCATGTAGCTCTCACATTGATCAGCCATTGAGACGTGAAACACTTAACGTTATGTTAATAAATTCTAATGTATCAGCACATGAGCGGAAATGATGAGCGAGAGCGATAGGCTGTTCAAGCAGTTCTAAGCCTGGCGCTGAGCCCTGCAGATTTGAGTTTCAGAGCTAAGTTTGCTTAACTGTGATCAGAAATAAAGATGGAATTTGAAATAACTGTGTTTAGAGTTGTTGTGGCAATACGCGTATTCATAGCGCTTAAAGTTATTGTTACCAAAGTTTCGGCTCAAATTAAATACGTGCTGAGTTCTAGGGTAGAATGATGATGTTATTCTGCATAATGATGAGGTCCAGGCTTTGTGAATAAAACAATGATTTTCAATTACTGGGTCAAAATAACTACTCAGAAACAGTATGCACAATAATTGAATTCAGGCACGGGTTGGAAACGAGTTTCTCATCAATGGAACAAACACACAGAACCGAACTTTTGCCATGACAAGAGTCACTAGCAAAACAATGTAACAAAGTAACAGTCGGTATATTGATAGCATGAATACCGGCGACCTTGTCTTGTGGCACGCTTAGTTCTTAGATTAAAGATGATAATACTTATCGCCAGTTCCATAAAATTAACTGAAGAGTCAGGTAACCTTTTAGAATAATGAAGCGATTTATGTGATGGTGACACTATAATACAGCATTATTTTAATTTCCCTAGGAAGGGCAATCAAACATTCTAAGCACTTACGAAACCGGGAAATCAAGGCGGCAAATGACTTTAGCAACGCGAAGAACTGAAACTTTTTCTCAGTGTATGAAATTATTAGACTCATTAGAGAAAATGATTTCATGAATACCTGAAATTCCTCAGAAATTCCGAGACAGTTACAAACATACCTGCAGGGCTTGACAGTTTTATAGTCGAGTACGAGTAGGAGATGGTGAAATGAAGTGATGCAGGGGGTGTGGGCACGGCAGTTTAGGCTCGGCAGTATGAGGGGGAAAAATGGTGTGTGAGTTGGGGGCGGGCACGCGAGTTTGTGGGCACGTGAGTGATTGGGCGCGGCATATGATCACGGGAATGGGTACGGGATCCCATTCCCCACAAGCGCTCCCCTTAACCCACTCCCCACTCCCGAGCAGTTGACCCCGCCAGCAGCCGAGAGCCACCAACACGTCACCTGGTTGATGAGCTCTCCTTTGACCATGAGGTCCCGCACCATGTTGGTCTTCTCGTCAGAGAGGCCCTCTGGAATTGCCCCGTCCTTGGCGTCCTCCACGATCTGCCTGAGCAGCGCCCCCACCAGGATGCACGACCACCCGGGGTATAGGTACATGATGTCCTGCACCAGTGATCCTTTGTTCGATCCGGGACCTCCTGAAATCCAGAGAAGGACATGAAACAGCCATGCTTGATCCTCTCTAGGCTAACAAACATGCCAATTCAAAACTTGCCCAACGTTAGTTTCTATACAATCGCTGTGGACTCGGGTATCAGAATGAGATAACTATGATAGGGACAACACGTTCCTCTCCTGAGCTCCGTAGTTAGATTTAATTTTGAACCGCGGAGAAAGGACAACTTCACTAGAATTCTGGTAATGCATACAAAGTAACTGCTACAATATAGTTCTTGAAGCGCCTGTTACTGAAGTCCCAGACTCACCCAGCACGAAGAGCATGGGGGGCAGCAACTTGTGCTTTGCATTCTTCGACCGAATGCCCGTCGCCGAGAATGTGAAGTGGTGTGCTGCAGCGAAGGGCACTTCCCTTCTATACTCTCTGTATGAACCTGCACGCATTCAAAAATAAATAAAAAATAACAATAAAGAAACCATGCACACACAAACGTACCAGCAGAAGCATGTTCACAGATTATAAAATAATTGGAGAGCAAAAATTTACCCACTAATTGAAGAATCGAAGGAAGCATACCTGAAATTGTTCTACGGATATAGGAAATTAATTCATAACGCTGTCATTCCAAATTCCAATATACCCTACTACTTCGTCCATAAATAACAATTTAAAGGTAAGCACTGATACACTTACTTAATAGTCATGAGTGTTAACATCTTTATTCTCTTTTATTATCAGATTCAGATATTGTAAACTGTTTCCAACAGAAAGCAGCTACTATGCCGCAGCAGTTATACAAATTGAATGTTCGCCCACCTTTGAACGCATGCTCGGAAATGCGGACGCCTGTCATTGCGCCCTAAAATAAGTCTAACAGAACACTATGATGCCCGGCAAGTGTCGTGAATAAATCCACGGATAATGAGCCTGACATTTCATTAACTCTCTAACTCGGTTAATAAGAAGGCAGGAAGTAGATGAGGTTACCGTGATGCTCACGATAAAAAAACTCACATTGTTACTAGAAGATTTTCACATCGATTGCCGATATAGAGTGAACATTCAAGTAATAACAAGCATCGCTACAGAGCTGTGATTACATTAAATACCAAAAATAGATTACATAAGGAATAGTTTACAAGATAAAAAATTTGCTTTCAACTCTCAAAGTTATGAAGCAAATTGATTAAATGTACTAACAATTAAAAATCAATTCAATATCCTCACAATAAATCATTAATAACCAGCTAACCAATTTTTCAAGTAAACACCTTTTTCAATAGACGCGTGTCAAAAATTGATAAAATAGAAGCTGTCAAAATTTTACACATTTAATAAGAGAAACAAACCTTTTCTGTCTTCAGAATCAATGGAGGGATGGAGAGCCACTGACTTCATGATCTGGTTGTGGCACCTTTGGACGTCCTTGAACACCTGCTCCTGCGGCCGCTCTCCTGACACCTGCAAGCGTCAGCCAGGCAGTGTCAGCTCCTCACGCTTCCCTGACTCTAGTCTGCTTTAGATGCTCTAACCCAACTGTCTGACGTAACCGTAAACGCTCTGAAAATGTCTCCGTTGCCATGAGCTAATGCTTCACTCGCTCAAATGCATCTCAAGGCACAGCTTCTCGTGCATATCTCTATAATTGTACTATACGATAACGACCTGATTTTTTTGTACACGTGTCACTATTATTCAAGAGAAACGCTCAATTTATTGTTCATGCCATTATATCAGTAATAGCACCTCATTTGTGTAGAGACGTCACAACAATAGTGGCGACACGTCATTTGTGTAGAGACGTCGCAACAATAGTGGCGACATGTCATTTGTGTAGAGACGTCACCACAATAGCCGCCACACCTCATATCTACACACACGTCACATTAACATGCACTCGAGGCACATCTCAGCAACGCTGGGCATCAATCTCAGCCTAACTTCAACGAAAGTAATGTTTTCAAGGCATAAACTTATTCTCCTTATGTTGGTCCCTAGCAGCCGCCTATGATGGTTAGTTTGGAAGCCAAATAGGTATTCCTAGTACTTCACTGCAAAATTGGAATGAAAAAACACTTCAAAGGATCAACACAACGGTCATCAATCATTAACGAGTCTTGTATGGTTCTCGCTTAGAATAAAATTTTTGCTAAATTAATAGCCGTCTTTGATTACTTGTTTAATGAAAATAAATCAATCGAAACTTTTAATTGCAGTTAAGAAAAAATTGATCGGCAGATTGCTGGGATAAATTCATCAGAGTTCTTCAATTTTCCTCGAATTCACGTAAATAATTCAATACATAGAATACCATTGCTGCATCGTCATCGTAATAAAGGTAGGTAAAGCAACGACGTCTGAGAAACACGTCACCGGGCGATGTGTACCCACCTCATTCTTATTATTGACGTGGAGAAAAACTAGTCAGGAAATATCTTCCAATATCAAGATGAAAAAAAGAAGAAGCTCAATTTAGTGTATACTGTTGACGGATTGCTGCAATTTTTTAAGATATTCATATATTTTTTGAAATGATATTACTTTGATTTACAGATGTCAAGGTATAATGTATCATGAATATAGATTGGGTACAAATAATAAAACTTCTCATCTCCATCGATATCGACGTCACTCGCTGGCACTCTGTACAGCACTCACCTTGGCTTGCACCGTAGGCCAAATTAATAGATTACCCTACCAAATTTCCTGCCTCGTGAATGACTTTCCTCACGTTGCTGGGAAGTGGTTGTTGCTCTCCATAGTAACCCCTCGTTTCATTGTGCATCCACCGCCATTTCCTACTAGAGCACCTTGGGCATTAGCAAAGCAGGGTAATTTGGTCTAAGAATCTGCTTCGGCAGTCCTTAACCTCAGACGCGCTAAAAGCTTTAAGGGCGAGTTTATTGTAAGAGTAAAATGTGAAGTGGGAGAGCCAAGATGTGATTGTGCCCAAAAAAATTTCATGTAATTCTATTGCACACTCACTAGACTGCCAGCCTTCTTCATTTATATTGTATTGCTTGCCATTTTTATGGCAGTCTTGTACACTGTTGGTCCATGCGTTCATACGTTTCCACAGTCAACATAAATAATACTCATTACCGTCTCTTACCTTTACCTCAAGATTCCGGCACGCCGTCCGACAACAACCCTGATATCAACGCACTTGTAAGAGATTCACCAAAACGCTACCTAAACACTCATCATTCCTCGCTTATATTATTCTTTAAAATTAGTTTTCGCCCTATATCCGATAAAGAAAGGTTTGAGAAAATTATTTTAATGGAGCGCGTTCACAGTTCCCCCGGTGCAGATGGCCGTGCTGCATTGCTCACCACATACAGCACGCCCATGTTGTCCA
Source organism: Orchestia grillus (assembly GCA_014899125.1). Taxonomy (NCBI): domain Eukaryota; kingdom Metazoa; phylum Arthropoda; class Malacostraca; order Amphipoda; family Talitridae; genus Orchestia; species Orchestia grillus. The sequence continues at coordinate 18,776 of VOMN01040929.1, forward strand.
TCTTGTCGCAGAGAGGCAGCACCCTCGCCTGGAACTCTGTCAGCTCCCTCCTGGCGGCATCTGCTATCGCCTTGGCCACCTGGTCCTCAGAGTGCAGCCCGCCGTCCTGCAGCGCCGTTTGGCTGCTGTTGCTGTGTCCCGACCGTCTCGACGGGTTCGAGTCCCAGTCCAATAGGATGGCTCCTTCTATGTGGCCCAGCTATAAAATCCCAAAATTGAAATGCACGAGTTTCACAGATGTGAAGTTACTTCTGTTCAGCTAGGCCAAACACAGTACCAGGTAATACAGTTAGTCGCTGAGTAATCAAGACGGCTTTTCAGGGAACGCATTCACAACATCTGCTAATTTAAGCTTGAGGTTTAGTTCCAAAGTTTAATTGTATCAATTTGGCTATCGGTGCACCGGTGAAAATTATTTTAAATATGTTGGAGTGGGAGTGGCTGTACTATTTATCGTAACTGTAACATCCTAATAAAATTTTCGAACTTATTCACGAATATTGAACTCATTTTTTTACATATGGCTATAAAACCCCAAATGAGTTCAAAAGTCCTACGTTCATAGCCATGTACTCTAGCGGAGGCACCACACGCAAGAGAGGCGAGTGGGGCCGATCTGCACTGACAAGGGAACGAAGATGTGAAGTCTCTCCCATTCAGTCCGAGAAAAGAAGTACTTATATAGTGAATATAAAAGGCAACTTAACCAAGACCAACCCCTTGAAAAAATAAGAATCTTTGAACATTCACATAGGAAGTCTCGAAAAAATTTCACCAAAGAAATATCTCAACGCCCTTGAGTGCACTGGAACTCTTGCTGTCATGCTGGTGGCTTTGCAAAATACGCCAAGTGCGCAATTTGTTAATACAAATGTCATTCAGCGTGCAATATTAAATTGAGGAAAAACATGCGGTAAAACTTTACAATTATTACAAATCTGCAATGGTGCTTTGGGATGCTCATTTGGCATGCAGTGGATCAGTCAAGAAAATTTTAAAATTTCTGTGATGGAACGACGCAGCAGACGTTTACTCGAGTCACTCAGGCATTAATGCCCTACGCAGGAGATAGCGAGCTCTCAACATCAGTCTGTGAGTGATGACTCGAGTAGGAGTAGAGGTAGCTCGAGTAGGAGTCGAGGGGGCTAGAGTAGGAGTAGAACACTACTTCGAGGTTGTCCAGTTTATAAAACATTCCGACACCCAAAAAAAGGTTACGAGTTTCTCGTTAACGAAAAACACGTCGCAGATCTTCACGAATTTCCGCATCTTAGTTTTGTGTAAAGATTAAAAAATAAATAAGAAGAATGTCAAATAACGCACTAAGATGAGGTGCTCAAAATTGTGAAAATGAAGACAGATAATGTAATAACATGAGCTGTTCAATCCTGGTTAATATGATTTCACCACTAATAATATGGTTAGATTCAAAACTTGAAATGCAAAAATAAATTTTTCGGTTAAAATTGAGACAAAGAATCTGAAAGAAGAAATTTGCATATTAAGACAACCCACATGTCGACGGCAGTCCTGATTTGTCCGACACATCACTGTAATTTTTTGCTCAGAAGAAAATGAGAACACATTCGAGGGGCATGAAACAACACATCGGAGTAGAAGTAACAATTCTAACGTGGCAGTCTCACAAAGCCGTTGTACAAGATATGAAACGTCACAGAAAACGTGTAAACGCTAGAAAGTTTTGCACGAAGAGTAGTGGAAAGAAGTCGACAACCGCAGAATAAAAAGAACGAAGACCTTGAACCTGGGAAAAAAAATTATTTTCTATTTACAGAAAATGTGAGTAAAGAATTGTTCAACTTTTGGGATCATATTAGTACAAAAATAAAAAAAAAACACTCTGTGAAGGTTATCAGACTTTATGAAGCAGTCTTAGAAAGAACTAGAAAACAAATAATTATATTATTAAACTAAACAAGATCAAGAGCAAAGGGTCATATATGAAAACAAGAATGGTAAGAAATTAAAAATAATGATCGAAATATGAATTTTCTCACTACGAAAACAGAAAAGCGGTTACACATACAGAATGAGCTTTCAAAATTAATGAGATCTGCGCAGTATGTACATATGATGTATGCAGTATACCATCAGAGCCATGAGATACTGATACGATGCTGTATTTCATACATACAATTTGATAGTGGGAAAAAAGTACTGAATGTATCTAAAAGAATACTGCGTATACTTCTGTTGTAATAAAAGTGTAATGAACTAGTTTACGTTCTTAATGTTTTCTATGTGGAGATTTATTGAATTTGTGTACTTGAAATACTAAACTAGAATATTATCAATGAGTTCTTACAATATTGAGCGTACCGCATCTTGTATTCCTGAAATACGCAAAGATTGACAGTCAAAGCATAATTACTCAAATTCAATGCCGAGTTGTACTCAATGTTTGCGAAGCATGTGTGACCTTCAATAAACTTATATTTCTATATAGGTTGCCCTAGAAGCCTTGTAGCTTATTCGGGCCCACATGTCGTATATATCCTGATCCTGGTTCTTCGTCATTCCTCATTTGACTGTAAACCTGTATCTGATGTGAATTACTTGAGGTAAATAAATGTTTAAATGTTTAAATATTCGAAGTCTCAAATGGGTTCGTGATGCTCGTTGCTACTTTTGGCCTTATGACAGAATTTTGATTAGAATTTATACATGACAAAAATTTTTACTTCTCGGACATCACGAACAAATTGCACAAGCAAAAGTTCAACGTGCACCTGAGCAACAAATGATGTTTCAACCTAGTAAAAATTATTGCACTGTACAAATGAAAAAAATACCCTGGACCGTCTACCTCATTTCGTGCATTTACAACTTTTTCATTTCGTACTTCTTTTCATTTCGTTAACTATACTTGTTCTTCATAAAAGCCATCAGAAATTCATCGTGCAATATATTTTTAGTATTGTTAACCTGTTTTAGAGCGTATATTGATAGTAAAATTGAAACTAATGCTCGCACACATGACAACGATATAAAATAAATTGACACTGTGATACTGGTCAACATCGCCTTACGGACGAAGAAAATTTTAGATGAAGCCGCAAGAATACGATTCAAAGATACCGTAAAAATTTTACTTTGAAATTAACTCGAAGAGGGTCACAGAAGTTTACTCTACTCTTGCTCACATCTGAGAGTCTGGGGTTTCGTATAAAAAATTAAAAAAAATATGATGGCAGTAAAAAGTCATTAAAAAGAAGAAAATCGAGAGAAAGATAACACAAGAAAGAACACAACCGGGCTATAAAATCACGAAAAAGAATGCTAGGAACAACACAAGGGTGAAGAAAGATCACACGGAGAAAGACATCTCAAGAGAGAACACAACCCAGAAAAGAGGTTGCCAAGGTCAGTCAGACGAGACAGGCCATGGAAACGAGAAGTCGTCACACATGAGCGAGAAAGACGACACAAAAGAAGTAGTCGTAAGATGGTCACCTCAATGTTGCGGACGAGCGCCAGGCGGTCCCACTCGATTAGCACAGCACCAGCTGGTCGCCCCAGCTGCAACGGTGCAAAATGAGGCCATGACAGACGAGCTCTTTAAATCGGCCCACGCAGCCCCAGCAGTAGCGACCTAAACTGAGAATATGACAGACTAACTCTTCACGCTGGCTGTACTTCACAACAGCACCGGGAGGGAAGTCAATGCAAAGTCCGAGTAAACTGACCACACAATGTGCTGACCACTAGTGGCCTCACCTCGGTGAGTGGGCGGACGAAATGACGCACGTCCAGCTGACACTCGCACAATAAAACAGTCTGCAGTCATGGGATACATGATGGGTTCAATTGATATAACCTCCCAGGGGGGTGCAGCCGTGCTGGCGGATGATGAATAATGGTCTAGCGAGCTCCCAATAACTTAAATGAGGCATCGGCACCCAAGCATCAGTAGTAATTGCTGAGAATGATGAAGTGGAAAGCTTGAAATAGACTCGTGAACAAAAATGTCAGGCCTTTAACGAAATTTTCAGTGCTCGGAAATCCCAAATGAACTTTCAATGCTAAGCAAAGATAGAGGTATTTGATCAAAGTACGTAACATCTTTAAAACATTAATACGCACTACAGTCATGACCAAAATGATTGAAACTAGTGAATTTTTGCTTCCAAAACAAATTATCAACGCAAAAGAGAAGAGATGTATGGCTTGATGCTTTCGTGGTATTGAACGGAGGAAGATTAAGTACAAAGTAAAAACCCATCATAAATTTTTTATTGAAAGAAAAAAATACCACAAAAAACAAAAAAATAGGATATCACTAGCATACAAGGTGCGACGAGATAATTTGCTGATTTATATTTATCGCCGAACAGTACGACGTGCTCAGACGAATATGAGGACGAATTCACTTAAAACCCTGATTTTTAAGGGTTTGTTTTCGTTGGATCAGAAATCATCACGCGTTGAAACAGGGATGGATCGCACCTTCACCGTAGAGGCTCACCTTCCCAACGGCCGCTCCATCATCGCCGCGCAACGCGTCTTTCGTACCCGCTGTAATTATGCCCACGTAGATTCTGATCCTGGCCGGCAATCGATTAATTCCCGGGTGAACACATTGAAGTAAAGTACAAGTGTGGTGTTGCGACGTACAGGAGATCAGCGGCCCGGCAGATCACACGAAAATATTGTGAAGTTGTCATTCGTGCGGTCTACTCGTCGCTCGGCACGCAACCGTGCAGCCGTCCTGGGCATTTCCGACCGGGGCGTGAGGCGAAGTGTTCACAATCATGTCAACTTTTAGCCCTACAAGTTGAAGTGGTGCGAGAACTTTCTCAACGCAGTTTTGTTAGCACGCGAAGCAGGAGGATGACGTCACGTCACACACCACATGATATGCAATAGCAGTTTTGAAGGAACACGTCGGCGGGTGCCAAATCTTCCTGAGAGGTGAGCTTCCGTGGCCGGTGCGCTAGCCCGATTTGGCTCCATGTGATTTTTTATAAGACTACTTCAAATCCACGGTGTATGGGGAGAAACTCAACCTTAAATACGCCAGGAAAATATCGATTTTAAGATTGCTATGCTTGAAAGGACGGGCTAGAACTACAGAAATCGAGTATTGACAATAGGGGAAGGCCTCTGAGCGATGAGGTTTTTAAAATTATACAAAACAAAACTTATAATTTATTTTTAAATACAAAAAATTGAATTATAGTCACATCCGAAGCCCTTTTATATTAAATGACCTTTCAAATCAGGTGATTATCTTGCCGCACTCTGTATTCAAAACGACGTCTCTTCTTCCTAACGACTACTTCATGGAAATGTATTTTGGTAAAAATATCAATGCAGCTGCTTCTTTGAATAAAAAGCAGTCAGTGTGTTTGAATGTTTCGCTTTGACAATGACGAAGGTTCCGTGCTTCATTTCTCTTCTCTACATACTTCGACCAAGATATTTTCTTGATCCTCCAAATGTGTGACAAGGAAAGAGCCTCATCAGAAAAATTTCCTTACTCCAATCTTCAGCACCATGTTCTACATCTTCTCGAAGTGTGGAGTCAATCCCAGGTATTCTTTAGGACAGTAGAGGCTCCTCCGCAGCTCGCTCAGACTTGAGGCCTTCTAACGAAGTCTTCCGTCCCACCGGCCTCAGGACTTGTGGGCGTGTGATGGTGCGATCGTAGCGTACGTTGGATACGTACTTTTGAACGCCCAGGTGATGTTTTTACATTAAAATTACCTTTATTTCTACTTTCTTTAATTTTGATCAATAGTTGCACTGGTTACCATTTTTTTACTATATCTTTGTACATTAACTAAACTCTCTTTTAGGAGACCGACAATCACAGAACTTTGAGCTTCAGGCAAAGTCATAGCTGAAACGTAAATTTTCCAAAATTATTTAAAGTCAATCATTTTGGTCGTGACTCCGCGTAGGTAAAACGTCTATAAATTATAGAGAAAATTTTGATGCTTATTAACACTATTATTTCTTTACTTTTGAGCGGTTTATGGTATAGAAAAGTTTCCTTGGTGACAAAGGGCTGCGAAAGATAATATTTCAAGCAGTGCGAAAAAAATTCTACTTTGAGGACGAAGCTGAAAGAAATGAACGAAGCTCATCCAGGCAACAGAATGAATCAATGAAAACCATGATTTTGTTTGGTACGATCGTACGTTCAAGGATCAGAAAATTCATTGCTTAATGAGCAAACAAGATACAGGTATTTGAGTACTAATTTACTCGTATCTTTATGCAAAGAGGGATCAAACATTTTTACTTACATTGGATAAACGCTAATGGACGATATTAATTTTAATACTTCTTCAGATCTTGCGCGACATCGACCATAAAATATGAAAAGGGATTCAAAGCACATTTATGGAGCTGTAAACTATAGCTCTCAGTCCACCATTCGTCAGAATTATGAAACCTTTGTGCCTGTAATAATTTGCATCGTGAAATAATGAATTGGAACACCGAGACATTAATGGGTAGGAAATTAAATCCTAAAATGGTCCTTGGTAGCAAATTTCCACAAAAATAAGTACTGAACATTTAATAACATGCCAGCGAAAAGTTACAGAATGATTAGACGCTAACATAAAACCCTTCAGGAGAGGGGGCGGTCGGAAGCAGCGACAACAAAGTGCTCTCAGCAAATAAATATTTCTTGTGTGCGCGTGTCTGCAGATCAGGGATAAGAATCTTCAGGTTATTGGAATTTTTGCAGCTACAGAATACTACAATCACATCAACATTTAAACTTGACCGCTGCGAGTGAGAATGTAGCTCTAATTTACCGTTTGTTAAATTCACCGATTGAATCAGGCAGAGCATGAACTATTGCCCTTTTCATTTAAATTGAGCAAAAAAAATCAGTTAATCGGTAAAGAAGAAAGTAGGTAATCCTAAGGAGCAATCGGCCGACCCTGGCCTAACAACTAGGAAGGTGTACTGTGCTTACAAAATCATCACTTTATCTAAGACTATCCGAAAAGCGAATGAACATTTCTTCTTGCAAGTTCTGCCGTTTTGTCCTACGAGTTCATTGACGATTGGCAACTCGTTCAGCCCTAACCTCGGCAACAGCTACCACGAGTGACTTGGCTATCTGATGTAGAACGTAAATCATTTGTTCGTCATAAATATCCGGAAAGGTGAACGACAACTTCAAAGAAAACGCATGTTAGCGCTTGACCATTTAGAATGAATCATATACGACTGTACTAGTTTACACAATAGAAACTCGTAAAATAGAAATTGCGAGTTTGATAGTAGCAAGGATTAGGCACTGGATATTTATACATCACGAAATCTGGTTGAAGGTTAATGTAGCTATTGACAGCATTTTAGTTTTTTGATGTATTTTCAATGCTATAAAATACGCACAGTTTACCTACTTTTCAACGAGCAGAAGCAGGTGAAGAAGAAAATATGAGAGACGTTTGGCGAAGAGGAAAGCAATTCATGAGCTGGCTGTGTTGAGGAGTAGGAGACGTGGCAGGGGCACATGATGCGAGACGTGGCAGGGGCACATGATGAGAGACGTGGCAGGGGCACATGATGAGAGACGTGGCGGGACATTATGATGAGAGATGTGGCAGGGGTATATGAGAGATGTAGATAGGGCAAATGAATGAGAGAGCTGGGGTATGTGAGAGATGTATGATAGCTGAGGCAAATGAAAGAAATAGCTGGGGCATGTGAGGATCGTAGCTAGGGCACATCAAAGAGACAGCTGGGGCACGTGAGGAACGTAGCTAGGACACATCAAAAGGAGCTAGGGCATGTGAGGAACGTAGCTAGGGCACATCAAAGAGGCAGCTGGGGCATGTGAGGAACGTAGCTAGGACACATCAAAAGGAGCTGGGGTATGTG
>VOMN01040931.1:0-20098 GCA_014899125.1 Orchestia grillus
GTGAGATTCAGAGGTGAGAAGCTATCTTGGAGTCATGTAACATATTATAGTCCAAAAGTAGATTTTCTTTAGTCCAACTGTATTGACTTTCCTTAATTGATTCTTTTTCAATGTGTCAAATGTATAAGACTTGACATAAATTAATGTTTCAGTATGTGAAGAGCAAAGTTGCCAAGCTTTGCAGAAGGAGAATAAGTTTAAATGTACCATTTCTAAGGGAAATGTTAAAAATAAAATAAAATTTGAATATGCTTAGAGTTTAATTTATTAACCAAATATTATAAAAAGGCAACAAAAATTCAATGCAAAAGTTAACTGCAATTTCATCATTCAAAATTTTTCAATACATCAATATTTATTTTTAGATTTTCTGAACAATTTGTAAATTTTAGAAAAGTATCCTAAATTCTACACCCAAGGTTATATAAAACATGGTCCCTCATATATTAGGACTAAAGCAATAGAAACCAACCAGGCAGGGTGTAATTTTAGCCCAAATAATGGTTCCCTAGAATAATGATTTCTAAAAAAATGAGTCCATAAACCTGCAAATGTTTCACTTAGCAATTGAAGCTGTTCTTGAGGTGTGGTGTACTGTCATTTTTGGAGCTTCCTCTAGATGAAAATTTTGTTTTTCTCAAGATCTTACTTCAAACCAAACACTAAATACTACATCTATCACAGCAACCCCCTTCCCCCTCTTCAGCCAGCAGTATAATGAAACATTGCAATGAACCAGAGTCATAAATGTGAGGTCAAGTCTTTTGAAAAATGAGCCCGAGGCCAACATTGTGCCGCTGATTGCTTAAATTACACCCTGCAACCAGGTATTCCAATGATACTACAAGCCTTCAAAAATCATTAAAGCAGCAAGTTTGATAGTCTGAGGGTCTATGATGCTTTCTCATATCTTTACTAACATAAAAGTCACAATTTCCTTCATTAAAGATTCTTTGAACAAATATTTTGTTACATAAGATATTTATCTATGGTTTAATGGATGTGAAAACAACATAAAAATATTTTCTATTCTCTTAGCAAAATTTAGATCTCACTACTTATAGATAGAATAATTTGTAAAGGCTAGGACCTAAATTTGGAAAGGTTATATGAATAAAATTTTAAGTATATACAGAATAGCTCCAGTCAAGTATCCAGGCAGTGAATTGCAGACTTGCAGCTTCACAACTTTGCTCTCAGCAGAGAATGAACTTTAAGTCCGCTAGGCATGAAGATGTCTAGGCAATAATAACCTTTTTCTAATCAGAGAATAACAGATTTAATTTTGTTGAAAATAAGTGAGAAACCTTTAATATGTTAGTAATACTTTTCTTATGAATTCTAGTGCATCACTTCAGACCTAAAAGGTTAACTTTTCAAACTACAACAAAACAAGCTAATTTTCATTAAGGTTGTTACAGAATGGATTCTATAATAAATAAAACATGCATTATTAAAATTAATAATATATTTTTATATATATAAATTTCATAAATCACAATTAATTTACATAAATTTAGGCAAAATAAGTTTTCCATCAATATTTCAACTTATTACAATGCAAGATGGTTCATAAAAAAACAATGACAATCAAACTTGCTTCATATTTCAAGAATAACTTTATCAAGTCCTCAGGCATGCCTATACATACACACACACACACATATACATGAAACTGGTCCTCAAGAATATAGCCCAGAAAATCAACCGATCCTATTGGGTTAAAATATAAATAAACAAGAAATTCAATGACCACATTAACATAGACATCAGCCATAAAAAACTTTTATTGCACAAGAGATTTAAAACTAACTAGAACCCCTAGCGACTGGACTCTATATTGAAGTAATGTATTCATTTTTAAAATAACAGAAAATAGTAGTATATTTTTTGTTACTACTCATGATAAATAGTAGTGATATTAATGGATTAGATAATGAAATAATATATTTATCACAACTTGTTTAATGATCAGCCTTGAGTCATCCACTAAGCTCAAAATTCTCCACATAATATTGTACAACAGAATTTTAGTTCCAAAACATACCAAAAATAATAATGTTCTAAAAACTTATCCTCGGGTATACTTACCTATAAATAAAGTGTTCAATTCATCCCTTAGAAGAAAAAATGCACAAAATTCTACTTCGAATCACCTGAATTTCTAAGTATGTACGAAATAACACAAGCAAAACTACTACGCAACCTACTTGGCACTCCGTTGCTCAATAACAGAGGAGTGTTACACTGAGATGTCAACTTTCCTGTTCCGGCGTAGAAAGTTATTGCATAACGCTAGAAAGATTATTTCATTCTTTCCGAAGTGATTGTATAATAGAAACTAAAAATGTTTCACTATTCTCAAGCATTGTATTATCTTTTATTTTAACTGTTATCTTAACCATGTGAGTTTAGTTACAGACAGAGAAGAGAAGAATAATTTGACTGAAGTTAATTTGTATTTGAAACATGAGCGTTTCGTGTGTAAAGCTACAACATTTAAACACATTGACACGGAATTTCATGAAATGATAATAAAACAATAATCATATAACAATCTTAGAATTTCCTTGATATGAAATTGTAATGTTTATTGAAGAGTCTTCTGAGGCATATAAGCCTAATATTGCGTTCCTTCTCGAGTTTCAGCAGATATTACCGTTGAAATACTTATCTCATACGTAGTGCATATGGTTTATTGTTAGGATGTATCCGAGTACTAAGGGTAGAGGATTAAGCTCTTAAAAACAAACGGCAGCTGCCTTATCCCCAATGAAAGCTGGTCCATGCTGGCATCCCAACCATCAAGTGCATCTCTACGAATGCAACATTAATATACGTAGGCTACGACATGAACTCAATGCCCCATTACCCAATATATCTTTTAGAACTAAATAACTAAATGCTATTGTGAGTCTATTATCATTCCTGTTCGTCTCGCGTTAAAATAATCTTACAAACAAAAAGGTAGAATATATTCATTTCTTCAAGGAAGTCGTACATATGAATTCATTAACATATGATAATTTCTTTCTAAATTAAAACCATGTATAAAATTGCTGGATTTCACTATTATGATTCTGGAAACATATGAAAAAGCACAGGTTTTGATCACAGTAGAAAATTATATGGTTTGTGTACGTTCGCCAATAGAGTTTATGTATTTATAATATGCTTTACATAATTTCATCATACGGTAGGAAACTCTTCGCATGATTTTTTTATTGTTAATTTTCATTGCACTATGATATCTATGCTATAAAAACGTTTTAACATATGTAAAAAATACATAAAATAATTACATATCTGTGCAATAAATATAGACACTACCATTGATTTATCTTGGATGAATATTGTCTTGTACTCAAAGAGAGTGATTTAATTTTTGGTTGCCCTGAATTAAAATACATCCACTCGGGACCAAATATTAAGAAATGAAGCCTCAATTGCTAGTCTTGCCACTAACTCCTCTTGTGGAAATTTTTTCATAAGAAAATCGAGGGAAACTATATTCCAATCAAGCTGATATACGGGCAATATATCGTTTTTGTAATGCTTTATAACAACCATCAAGGTACCTGACTGCGGTGAGGGCTCTCCCTTTCTCTCCACGATTGTATAAAGCCCACCTTAGACCACGCGCAGAATCGAACCGGAGACTTGCTCAATGGAAGGTAAGAACCTTTATTAATTCTAACACGTTTTACCGTTAGGTTTTCAATGCCTTGCAACTACTGGCGTAGTGAGGGATGTGAAGAATGTGTGGTTTAAACTTCTTTTTCAAAATATGCTTGGAGGTCAAGGGAAGTACTCCCTGCCTACGTGAAAATGCCTTGACTCAGGCGAGCTTTGACCCAGGGTCCTCTCGATTACAAGGCCAAAAGTGTTTAGTTAGCTACCAATTCTAGTAGGTATAAAATGGTGTACCTCTTTTTCCTTAAAACCCTGTACATGTGAACTTTCCGCAAAATTAAATGTTAATTCAGCAAACAAATACCATAAATAAGAAAACTAAACTACCTAAACTACTTTATGGACTTCCATACAATATAAGTAGTAAAGAAAGAGCTTATAGAACTTGAAGTAGCCAACATCTCAGAAAATTTAGTAAATCACCATTGCATTTAATGTTTATATTGCTTTCAATAAGTACCATAACTAAATATATTTTACTATAGTGTTCAGGCAACTTCAATATAAAGTTGGTTATCGTATATTGTGTGGCCTAGCTGAATATATCTTTTGAGTATTTTTTAAACTGATAGAGATTAGGACAAAAATCCCAGTACAGAGTCTCGCTAGTGAACTTCATTTGTACCTATGTGTTTCACTGGACAGAATACTTGAGAATATTTGCTAGGCGGGTTATTTTTTCAGCCTGAGATGACTGTGCTGCCCGTATAATAAAAGTTACTTGAATGATGAAAACCTGTATCAACAATTATAGACACATCTCTGTTATTCCGTATGAACCATGATTTTGCTGTTACTATTTTGCTATCTAGCTTGTGTATAAGATAATCTAGGTCGGGATAGGCTGTCTTCGCGCTGTAATTATTATTTTAAGATTTGTCCACGAAGGTCGCACGATCTTGTGGGTTAATATTTCATTCTTCGTGGTCAGCATGGAATTATGAATCAAAATTCGAAGTTTCGAAGCGACTTCCTCCCGCAATTTTAAGGTTATTGTTTTACTGATCACAATCAGATGTTTCACCGTGACTTCCCCATTTCAATTTTAAGGTTGTAATTTCACAAACTTAAAACCTGAATGTTATATTCTTTCTATGTGACTGAATTCAGAATTAACTTTTTTGTGCTCTTCTGTATGAGCGTTTGCTCTAGATAAATTTCATTATCTGAACGTTCATGACTGCTCGGCAAATAATCGCCGGAGTAATTATCTACATTATTCTCGAGTCTCCACCTCATCAAAAAATACTATGACTATCAAAGGAACATTGTAATTCGAAGAAATCATTTAGCATAAGCCTAGTGTGAAACAGTGCGCCCATGAAATTAGTTCAACGTGCTGTGCTCGTCTATTAATACAATATGCGGACATTTCTCTCTATGGATGCGCGAAAAATGACTCCGACAAAAGGCGAGCTAAATGAAGTCACTAAAGAGTCCAGCGCCTGGACCTGGAACTGGAAGGCCAGGCAGGATGGATGCCAGTAACCTCTGGCTGCGCGTGAGGGTAGGTTGTAAGTTGAGTAGAGTCGGAAACTCGATATCAATGTTGTGAGAAATCATTATACGACTGTATTCGCGGTACAGATTTATTCGATCAAATAATCTTATAGTATATTAACGTAAATTCAGCTTCTGCATGATTTGCGAAAAAGAAAATTCAACTTTAAGTGTTATTGAAAACTATATAGTTTATTAGCTCTTAGATTTCATTAATTTTCTAACGATACAGTAGGTTAAGACTCGTATTAGGTATGGCTGTTATTTTCTTACTGTTGGAAATGCTATCCATCAGCTGTACACTGCATTATATTTCCATAGCGATACCACAGCAGCAGACATCAGAGTTCGATTAACGAGCAACCGCTGTCGTATTCTAACGGTATATAGTATGTACAATTATTTGTTATTGCTGTACGCTAGTGGAATTGAAAGAATTATTTATTTTCCATACCCTGTTGTTTGAGGTTTATTCAGAAGTGCCTCACATGGGAATGACCACGGAGATACCATGTAGTTAATTTCCGTAAAAAAGTACAGTATTTATTGTAGAAATTGATCCAGTTAGAGAATTTGTCCCATATGATAATAGTTTTGTTTGTTTGATACCATGCTCTTAATTTAGTCAAAACATAGTGTTCTAGGAAAATTTAATTTAATTATTAATTATCAATTGTACATGAATTCAGGATAATACAGTTGAAGAAGCTTGTAGCAATTAGAATATATTCCGTGAGATGTGGAACGGCCTTTGAAACCTGTATTTTAAGATTCTTCTATAAAAACACACGTGTGAGTACTAAGTTAGCTCCAATCGAATGATACTTGTCAGACTTGGAATGGTTGCTCGACCTGGTGGCGTATTGATTAGCTACGGGAAGGTGCAGCAGTGCCGCCATCTTGGATTTTGCGCACAGCGCTCATCTGCCTGGCCTTACGCACCCTCCTGGCAGTCGATGCCCCTCTGACTGGGACGCGACTTCACCTTCGTAGACTGAAACAAACGAGTCGGAAATAACTTTTGGGTAATAATGATGGATTAGAAAATTTTCAAAAATAACCCTCGTTCATTAAATGTGGTCGGAATTGGAATTTGGCGTCAATTCTGACACAGCACTATGATGCCATACCCTTGAAGACCATGTTTAAAATACCTGAGTTTGCTGACGTCGTAAAAAAAACAGTTTTACCGAGCTCATGTTTGCTCTGCTGACACCTGGAGAAAAAAGAGGGGATCACTCCCGTGTTAACACGTTGACTCCGAAGTGGGTCATATATGGTACACACGATCATCTAACCTAACCTATTGTAACCAAAGCACTATCATGTATGAATACAAATTTTCGAGTTTTCTTCAAATTTGTGTTCATCAATCGAATGAGCTAGTTCTGATTAGCAAAAAAATTAATAGAGTAACCAAATTTGTAAAATCAAAATCCTTCATTTTTAAATTCACAGTAGAGATATTTGTCGGCATGTAATTTGACCTGTGTGGAGAATCGGAGTCAACGTGTTAACATGGAGACTGGCCAAGCCTCGTCGACACTCGAATGCTGACATACTAACATATTACGATGGATACCTTGATAGCGCGTCAACGTGAAGTTCGATAGTTCTGCGAACAGCTCTCATAACAGCATTGTATTCTAGTATTTCCCTCCTCATTTCCGAGTCTGGTCCCTGCGGAAGTGCTCTTTTCAGAGCACACAGACCACACTTGTTCAGGAATGGAAATCGATTGCCAGTCGATAAATGAAAAGTGCCAAACAAGTGCAAGAGCATATTTTAGTTTCAGAAGTAGATTAGTTGCGAATGAGAAGTCACTAGCTATAGCAAGACTAAAATCCAGGTACACTGCTCTTAGATTACCTGGCCTAGTTTGAAGGTGTGGAATGACCTTCGAGATCTTCTTCACTCTGACTTTCGTCTCTGTGGCTTGAAAGCAGTACGCAGACCCCACTCGTCTGTCCGCACCTACGTCTTATTAGGAATAGAATGACTCAATGCTGCGAGAATTTGAAAATCAAAAACTAGCCAATTGCAACATGGTCAAATGTAGAATTAGAATGAAGTGCGAAGCATGGCTCAGAACAAGTATATTCGAGATAATTTTTTAGTATAAACATTGTAAACAAACGAAAAATTCCTTCTGTAGCAGTGTATGATTATAGTTATAAAAATCTTATGAAAATGCCCTGTTTAAAGTTACTCTGGTAAGCACTTAGATGAGCGGCATTTCGTAATTATGAAGACGTTTTAATTTCCATGATTTCTATCATGGATGTTAAGAATTTAGTTAGAGGTTTATAACTTGGTCATTTTCTGGTAATATCTCATTTAGTCGACTGTTCATTTGCGACTTATATTTAGATCAGGTGATTTTCGAAAATAAAGTGTACTTTGTTCAGCATAAATTATAGTTTTAGCAAAAATTCTAAGTACACACATACCTGCCCTTTATAATGAAGTTATACAGGTAAAGCTGCATGTATGATACGAGTGTTCGGTATTTTGTGATGTCTTTTGATGATTGATTTTCCTTACAGATTACGTGTAGACTCCTGCTGACCCTAGAGGGATCGTTGTGAAGACTTCTATGAAGATGGACCAATTGATCCAAAATGTTTTGCCGCTGACGTGAGCTTAGCTGTAAGAACTTGGATTTATGACTGTAATTTAAGTCATATCAAGTACAACCAATAAAATACCAGTTTCTGTAGTATTATCCTCACGCTTTTAAATGGAGACAGACGCTCAATAGTGGTGCACAACCGAGCCTTCGCATCACGTCACTTGAGCTGATGGTATCGTGGCATCCGTTCGCCCAGTAACTTGCCATAACGAGCTTTAACGGCTAACCTGACGCAAAGCTGAACAGGTTCTACGTCAAAAGTTACAGTGCAATTCTGCCGACATGTCCTGGTCCACGTAGTAGTCGAGATCTCCCCGAAGAGCCTGAGCTGTGAAGTCGTTTCTAACGCCATGTCTGTCTTCCCTGAGCTCATGCTGTGGGA
The DNA here is from genome assembly GCA_014899125.1 of Orchestia grillus. Lineage (NCBI taxonomy): Eukaryota > Metazoa > Arthropoda > Malacostraca > Amphipoda > Talitridae > Orchestia > Orchestia grillus. Next base: position 8,208 of record VOMN01040931.1, read on the forward strand.
GTCAGGAGCTTTGTCCAACTTGTCATGCGGAGGAGGCCTGATGGAGTGCGACATTCTGAGGGAACTCGGCCCGCCTCCAGACATGATCCTCAAAATGCCCCCGCCCCCTGTGCCCCCTTCCCTTGAGAAGCTCGTGGCAAGACTGGCGTCTGAAGCTGAGCCCCTGCATGACGGTGCCCACCGCGCTCAGGACTTGGCTCCTCCTGAAGACGTGCAGTGTCGTCTGTGTCCCTGGGCGCGGGGCAACAGCGTTGGCTTCGTCGAGCTCGCCCAGAAAGGTAAAATGTCTTCGGTATCGTACATTTCCAAAACATAATAAAAATTAGAGCATACTTCTAATTTGTGATGTAGACTTTCAATTTCAAGTCAATTGTTGATAAAGAAAGGTTTATGTAGATTTATTGGCATCCCGTTTCCCATGAAGTAATGCTGCAATGATAAATCAATATTTTTCAAATTGCGTGAGCTCTCTCCATTGCCTAAGCTTACTTGCGTCCCTGTCAGTACGTTTACGACCCGTCACCGAGTCTGTTCCGTTTTAAATAACACTTGTTGTACACTGTGTCATTAAAAATGACTGTAAATCTATCATGACTGTGAGATCGTGAAAGTAACCAACAATTGTAGTAAATACCAATAGGAAAGAAGTACACACATATTCAACTGTTTGAAATATTAATTTGATTTTAATAATGGAAAATTCTATTAGGAAGACTCCATCGCGTAGGGAAATACATGCGTCCAATGGCTCCTCTAATTCGTGCGTGAAGTTTATAGCCATCTCAGGTGTGGGGTGACGGAGACAGCAGCTCGTGTGGCAGCTCCACTCGAGCTCGCTCCTCTCGTGATCTTATGTTTTCTTGTTATGCGTCATTTCCTTTCGGCAGCTGTCCCGATTATTGCTCTATTGTTGGGTTAAATCTTGAATAAGAAAATAAATATTGAGAAATGGTTGCTTGTATCACGTTGAAAAGGGCTTCTATAGAAAATTGCGATATGTGTGAAGACGAAGTAAACGCAGTATGATCGTTTAGTAAATACGTTTAGTAAATTTGCTACCATTGAATTTACAAACCAACTTTTTTCGATCTTCATTTCGTCGAATATAACATCGACAATCAAAAAGAAGAAGATTTTAGCAGCACTAGCATTCGTGTTCGATTTCAAACTTCAGAACAAATGGCAGAACATTCGTATGTGAAGAAATTACTCCACAGTGTCATAACACGTAGTTTCATCTTGATGAATGCTTGAATGACATTAACGATAATATTTTTTGTTACTATTAAATTTAATTTACTTGTATATTTCTCAGCTTTAAGTTAGCCATACGGAGCGATGTCATTATTTCAACTACCTTTTCTCACAGAAAGTCGACGTATCATTGACCTGCAGAACTCATGAATTTCCTATATATTTTTTTCCGTGCAGCCCATCGCTTTTCTCGCATCTAAATTCATCTGTACGTCGCAGCGGAAAAACAAAAATGAGCTCCTCAGACAAAATATTAGTCACTTGCTACTAATTTAGTATAGGTCCTCCACGACCACGAATAATGGCGGCAATTCTGCGTACCATTGAGTCTACAAGTGCCCAGGAACAGCTCGAGAAGGGCCATTATTGACGTTTCACAGAAGTTTCATCCTTGATGCATTGCGATTCCGGCCAACAATTCGGGACACATGGCACTGGTCCCCATCGGTTACATTTTTTTTCCGACCACAATTTAACTTGAGTTGCTGTATCTACCGGATTGTTTCCATTGATGGTAGACCCGAACAACAGTGCGGCATGAAACACCAGCGAATTCTGCTAGTACCTTCACTGGGTGTCTCTTAGTCCGACCGAAAGCAACAGCCCCTTTTTGCCATTCCTAATGTCATTCTTTGGTTCCATCATTGTGAAGCAACTAAGAAACAAGTCTATACCTTGCCAGCTCTGAAATGAAAACTGATGTCTGTTCAGTACTTGCATATAACCTAAACATCGGTCACTACTTTTAAAACCAATTGATGGATATAATAAATAATTAGAGTTCGAAAAACAATAGCTAAAGTAGTTTTTACCCGGGGACCTTCCATATTAATTTACAACGATCTACATTAGTGGTAGTGATTCAATTTAACAATGACAGCTGTGTGGTACTAACACCTTATACTGTGTTCTGTTATCAGGGCCTGTAATAGACGACACCTGGTTCTTCATCATCATTTCAAGCTGCATCGCCGCGGCACTGGTCGCTATCGTGCTCATCATCGCGTACCTCAAATACAGAGAGTGAGTTGGTGATCTACGACCTAACCCATTGAGCGATCTCGTAATGAGATTAATAATAAATAAAGTTCATTCATTTAATGAGCCACTAGTCTTCTCCGAAATTAGTATTAGAGATGTTCTTGTAAATTATTGCATGATTTTCGTATTTGCTTATTTGCTCATATAAAAAATCAACTGCACCTGTAATTGACGTGTTCTCTGTGTCTCCAGGGGAATGAAGTTTGTTATAAAAGAGCTCTTTTCTTTCTAAGAAGCACTTTCAGTTTTGCAAATCCTTGTCTGTTTAGACAATCAATCCATTTCATTACACTCTCTTGGTTGTAGCTGTCTGCAGCGTAGAGTAATTTTTTCACTAACAAATGAACTAGACCACCATCTAGTCGCCTAGCTAAAACCGTGTTTGTTAGAGAGTCGACCGAAAGCATGATTTGTTCAGTACCTCATGAACACAATTCTACCCTTGATAAAAGCGCTCAAATGCAAAGACTGTACAGCTGATTAAACGTATCGAAGTGTCTCTTGCAGATCTTAGGCAAATTTCCTTGCTGCGAAACGTAAGCTTTGTTATTCATAATGATTCAACTAATAAATTGATGTTTTTCACTCGCTTTACTCAGTATTGAAAAGTTGAAGTGCGTTCGACATTTGCCGACCGTACGTCAATTTACAGTTATCACAAAATTATTCTTCACGTTTGTTTTAACTAATACTTACTACTTATTGGTTAAAACTTATACTACTTCTCATTCGCGCATTGGAGATGAATTAATTACATTGCTACCCAAAGAAATCTTATGGAACAAACTTTAAACTGAGCTTAAAAGTCGCTGGCGTTACCTTTGTGTGAGCCAGTCCGTCCCGCTCTGCCCTGGGTGGCTGGTGTCGTGTAGAGAGGGTGGTCAGTATGCCAGCGTTTTGCCTCATTTCATGCTATGTCGATCTCGGCGTTCCATATTTTTCCGCCTTCCATCCCTGAGAACTCCCAGCTTTCTAGATTCGCTTGCATGTATCCACTCTAATCCGCATTGGTGAATGACGTTTGATATTGTTAATAGTGCTTTAATTAATTTAGCTATATATTTTATATTGCACATATCTGATACAGTGTCTTCTGCCTGGTATTCATTTTATCGAATAAAATTATGTTTTTAATTTTGTATTAGTAGTACAAAATTTACGAGGATATTGCCTTCTACCGAGGTTTGAATTATTTTACTGAATTCTGAGTTATTCACTGGTTTCTGTCTGGTGCACGTCAAAAATGGGTTTTGGACAGGTTTACGCATTGAAAATTAGTGTTCCGAAAGGTTAAGATACCAGCTTGTGGAGTTAGTTTATCTACGATTTTGTTTAAACTTTTATGAGGGAATTTAATATTCATTTACATGTACATAGCAGTCTACTTGCTTTATATCCTATGAACCAGAATAATACTTTCAATGGGTAGCACATTATTTTGGGTGGGTAAGTTCAAATATTACCCTTTCCCAAGTTAATTGCTGGAATGATATTTCCATTGCATTTACAGCGGCAAACTGAAACCTCTGAGCGACGTGGTGCTGGCGAAGAAGGAGAAAGCATTGGGGCTGGAGCGTTGTGAAGCTGTTTTGTACCCCAACCCGCCCTCAATGGCCCCTCCACTCCCCCCCACTGATCCCCAGTACTCGAGCAAGGCCCTCTGGGCGGGGCTCAAGCCCCTCAACGACAAATTCTACACAGTGGACCACTGCCAGCCTATGAGTCAGAAGCAGGCTCAGATGGACATCATTCAGGCCATGGAAGACAAGTACGACTTCAAGCACTACACGCCGGCCAACTACTCTACGCTCGCCCCCATGTACTCATCTGCGGAGGACAACAAAGCCAACTCCATGAAGCCTGGTATGTTTGAAAACGTAGGCTTTGTACCCGGGGATGAGGGTAACACTGATGATTCCCTGAGGCGCAAGTGCGGAGTGTCGCGAGCGGCGCTGCTGCTAAGCCGCCGTACCACGCTTTCCAGGCCACCTTCCAGCCTGTCGCAGCAGTCAGGCCACCACTACGAGATGGTGTCACCGCGAAGCTCGCCTTCTTCCAACAAACGCCACATGTCCTTGGGCCGCAACAACCGCAGCAATACCGGCAGTCCCAGCCACCAGCCTCTGACCATCAGCGCTCCCACGAGCGTGCCGCTTGTACGACTACCTCCGCTCAACAGTCGGCCGGGGCGGTACGCGCTCACGGCGCTCGCTAACGGAGAGCACACACTCGTGCGCAACAACCACGAAGACCTGCTCCGCTGCTCGCAAGTCGCACTCGACAGGTCTGGAGCCCCCATGACCACCCTGGCACCTTTGTCTCCCACGGACCACGTTTATGCTTCACCCATTACATCGCCAGTCATTTGAATTAAGTCCATTTTACGCTAATTACTTCTGAGTCTGTGCGTATTCCGGCGCCATCAGAGGACAATACATTTATGCATCGCACGTCATCTCTCAGGCATATAAATGAAGTATCGCACGCTGCAAGTGTGTGTTGCACACATCTGTATTACTCAATACTCGTGTACACTCATAGTTGCTGAGGTCCCCGTCGTAGTATATTCATATAAGAGAAAAGAAGAGAGCTACTAAGTCGGAACCCATTGTGTATGTGGATGAGCCAGGGAACTGTTGTTATCTTTGATGTGGCCTGAAGTACATTTGTGAATTGAGATATGATGTAAACCTGCGAACCAGCCGCGACTTTGTACTCCATGACTCCATGAAGGCTAACCCACAACATTGATCGTAAGCACCTACACCGAGAGTATTGCTGCACTTCCTCACAAATTAGCCTGTGTTTCTCTATTTACTACCTGGTAATGACCTGAAGTCACTTGAAATGCAGTCAAGCTGTGAGCAACAATAATAATTATGACGTCTATCAGGACGCGTAGCACGAAAATGTTCACAAATTTTACGCCATCTTTTGTCTGCGAGTAATATTTTGTGTACATAATACAGGTACATAAATACTTAGTATTAGTTTCTGCATTAGCAAGCAATAATATATTTTCTTTAATTTAGTGAAAGCTGCATGTCCCACAATGTGTGTATTTAATTTATTAAATCTGTGTAGGTATACGGTCATTTGAGATTGTAAGTTCGTGCAATATAATTATAAGGTAATGTAATTTCAGCGGTGGAAAAATTTCCAATTAATTGTCCAGATCTTCTATTCGTGACGCAAGCGATTGGCATTGTGTAATTGTTTACCCTTCATAGCAGGGCTGTGAAATTATTTTCGGGCGTCTCTCTTCCTGCGTGCTGGATGATGAGACTCCAGCGACGCACCCGAGAGGCTGTGTTGATCAACGATGCCATCGTCACTGTTACCCTGAATTCCAAGCACTTCCTTCGAGATTCATCACTAGGTGATGTTTTCGAAACGTGTTGGCCAAAATGAGCCGTCATTATTCCGTTTAGCTCCGTCAAGAAATTAGGCCTGCTTTTGCGAGTCATATCTTGCTGTAGAGGACGAAAGATAGGCTTCATTAAAGTGAACTTACTTGAAACCGTCTCACTGATCTTACCGGAACTCAAAAGCGGAATACGTTTTATTAAGCAGCTACTCGCACAAAATGAATTTTAAGTCGGTTTCTTTTAGTCAGCTTACGTCTGACGCCAACTGCTATGTTACCGAAACCGTGCAGTGACGTGGGGCTGGTAGTAGAATAAATATTGTAATAGGAATGCCTTTAGCACTAGAACGACGATGGTATAATTTTTAACGGCGTTTCTCCTTTGTATCTTAAGCAGCAAATGTTTGGCTTTAACTTTCAATCTCGGGAATTAATTTTGATAGTAAATCTATTTACCTTTCACTGTCTTGGATCTGATAAGAAATATTTGATGCGGGATCAAATGCAATACCAACGGTCTTTGGAGGATGGTATTCCCGAACCGTCGTTCTAGTGTTAACTGGTGGCTTGAAAGGAAAGAATGCTGTGAAGTGTCCCTAGTGGCTCGAAGTAGAAAAATATTGTTGCTGGAAGGCACCTTTTTGTTTTAACTGAGCGGGGAGAGAGGAGAGAGAGAGTATGTGTTATCGAAATGCACCAAGAGGCTGGGATAATTTTCTATTGTCAAAATGTACCTAGTATTCTCTCTGACACCTGAAGTGTTGAAAACTTTCGCCTATGCTACTTTTAATCGCACATTTGCATTGGACTAGGAACTGAATTTTCAGTTCAGTTTTCACCAAGCTTATGATGCGCCTATTGTTTTACGTGTAAGCGGAGTAGTGACGGCGACCCCATTCCAAGTGGCTTGTAGGTAAGCCTTTAGCAGCAAATGTTCTATTGCATTTTACTGCGTGTACGTCGACTTACGTTTCGCCTTTTTTATTTTTACTTCAAGTTTGAGACGACTCTGTTATGTGAGCCTTTAATTTATTGACTCATTCCTGTGTTGAGTTGCCGCTGTGTGATATGGGCACAGGTTCCCTGAAAAGAAGGTTCCTGAACCACTCAGTCCATCACATTCATCTAGTCACTAAGTTATTTAGCAAATGGTGTAGAAACTCGGTTGCATTACGTGCATCTAGTGATAGCTTTAGCATTAGTCGAGGAGTTTTTGTGTCTTCTTTGAGCGTGCGGTAAAGCAATTCGAATATTTCTCGTCTGAAACGAAGGAAGGGAAAAGCTGTCCTTTATGAAATAATCCGTCATTCTCTTTCTCGTCCAACTCGATATTCTTAATATCATACGTATGATTGTAAATATACCAACTTTGCATATATTCTAGTGTCATGTCAATGAATAGGAGCGGCACTTTCGAGCGAGTAACAATTAGGCTTTGTACTTATTTCATTTCACCATATGTTAAGAATGGCGTACTCAATGCGCCCTTATTTCATCTCACAATATGTCAAGAATGGCGTACTCAATGCGCCCTTATTTCNTCATTTCACCATATGTCAAAAATGGCGTACTCAATGCGTACTTATTTCATTTCCCCATATGTCAAGAATGTTGCATCATATCTTTTTCATGGCACGTAATCTCTCAGACGTATAAATGAACTGTATTGGGCGCTGCAAGTGTGTCCACACATCGGTTTTTATGTACTGAAGTTCGTAAAAGATAGCTTCCTTTGAATTCTTCAACAGGCTGCTTCTAACGTTACCATTGCACTACCCAACATCAATCAAATCCGTATTCTTCATAAAATGAAAAGCCTAAAGTCTTGGGTTCTAAAGGCAGGGACTGGTAGCCGTGCACCTGTGTAGCTCACATCGATAGTATTTTTTTATTTGATCAAATTTGGGAGGGCCGCTTTTGTTCGATGTTCTGCGCGTAGGAAAAAATTTTCATCCTGATCTCTTGAAATTTTACGCGAGTGACGGGGCTGGACTTCAGATGATCTCTTGTGAAACTGTGTTAAATAAACCAAAGACTGATAAAAATAATGTTATGAACCGTGTCGTTTCTCTTTCCTGCCTATTTTTGAGTATTTATTAAAGCGTATTCTGAAAAAACTATTTTTGACAGGCGAACTAGTTAATCTTCCAGGAAAATAACTGCTCCAATCTCGTATCGCATGCTTTCATGTTCTTAAAAAATTGTAAAAGTAATGAAATAGCAATGAATGATGCTCAATACCCTCGAAGAGTAAGAATTGCTTTGAAAACCATTGATATTTGTTTTTTCTACTTCTAATCTTGTTATGCGTGGTGGCTAACGTGCGTAATGTTCTCAATATGGTTTTTGGGCCAAGCGTGATGAGATATTAAATATGACTCCACATTAAATATGACTCCTTTTACTTCTAGTTATGTACGTGCAGTACACAGGATGTTACTGACCAAGAGATCCAACATTTCACGCCTATCTGAAATTGGCAAACAACTCAATGCCTCTATGAAACTTTTGGAAAAAAATTTTGGTTTCTAAGAAGTCTGCTGTATAATGTTTGAAATGACAAAAATTGAAAACAAAATGTCCCACAAATAGTTTATTGAAACATTTACGATGCAGAAATTGTCCAAAGTTTCCACCACCCGCATCGATGCACTAGCGATATCTTCGACGTCAGGACTGCTGGATATTGTAGAAAAGGCCTGGCATTTCCGAAATATCGCCAGAATCCTGCAACGAGATCTTTCTCTGATTCCACAGGTGTGGAATAAAGAAAGCTTTTCACGTGCCACAAAAAATCGAGTGCAGTCATGTCGGGAAATCTCAGCTGCTAAGCAAAAAGACCATTGTGACCAATCCATCTATTGGGAAATTAAACATTGTGGTAATTTTGGACAACATTATAAAAGTGTGCTTGAACAACATTTTTCTTCGTAAAGCTTACGGTACATTTTCGAGTAGCTCGGGAAGTACTTTCTTAAAATCTTTGTGATTATTTCCATTGAGAGGAGATGGCATAATGTAAAGTCCAATGATGGAGTTAGGCAAAATAACAGCCCAAACATTTTCACTGTACCGTTGTTGGTATGCATGTTCACGCACGTGATGAGGGTTGTTCATTGGTCATTCGTGATTTTTATGTAAACTGAATACCTCACAAAGAGTGAAAGTTGCTACCTCCGAAAACAGTACAAGTCCCAAGAAATTTGGATTCTGTAATTCCTTATTAAGGTATCGCACTGCGGATTGAACTCGACGTTCATAATCTTCTGGATTCAATGCGTGGACTCTTGAAAAGTGATATGGATGATAATGATTTTGATTCAGTACACTCCAAACTCCCCAATAGTTCTGTAATCCGAGAGTTGGTGCAGCTTTGCTCGTGCTAGCCCTTGGATCATGATGAAAATAATCTTGCACTGCTTCCTCAACATCTGCACGGCCTATGACGACTGCTATCTGTTCGGTTTATTTCAACACTCCCGTTGTCATGGAATCTTTGGCCGACAATTTAAAAACCTTCTATGACCAGGTATTTAACGGTTTGGAAAATGCTCCTGGTATAGCCTGGTTGCTTGTCTGGCGTTGCTATTAGCAACACAATAAGTTCTCAATAAGATACATTCATTTTAAGTATCTTGTATATGTCTGCCATTTCTGCGTTTTTTAAGGGGTTCGTGTTGCCAGCGCCGTATCACAGTAGAGAATAAACAGCCACTGTTAAGTAAGCAGGAAGTTACCTTACTGCGTGATCTGGAATAATTAGAAACCGTTCTAAACGTTTTCATCAAATATCCAAACTTTTTCGAAATCTTCATGAAGGCAAAAGTGTTCAGTTTGCCACTTTCTGTTAGGTGTAAAATTTTATATCCTTTTTTCCCTAGTACCCTGCATAAATTTTCTTCGCAACACGCGTGGGCAAATCCATTCACCTCTACAGTCGGTCAGTCTATGGAGAGACAATGTAAAGTGTTATCAGTATATTAGTTCAGGGTATATTATAGAATGCATAGTCTCCGTTGACTAGACAGTATTGAATTCCTAATTTTAAATTATATCTTCTCCCCTCGATGAATTCTTTACTTGGTCATTCTTATGTTTGTTAAAGATAAGCGGATTAGGTCATTTACATGTATGTATGTATAGGCTTAGCATATGATCCTGTAGGATGCTCTAGAAGTCATAGAACTTTTTCGAGCTCTCAAGCAGTTAGATATAAAATTGTCCATTACAATAGTATAAAAAGCCACGCATATAATACTCTTAAATGATGTAATACTCGTGGTGATAATTTTTTTCGACTGTTAGCTCAAGGAAATCTTCCGTCACCTGCCGAGAGGAATTAGATCATGTCGACGTCATTCTGTGCTCAGGCTCAGTCTCACCGAACGGGCCGGACGTGGCCACGCTTGGCGACCTGATGCCAGAACTGTCCGCTCATTTTTCGTAGTGTGACCAAATTTACATCCAGTTGAAGCAGGGAAATCATCTGTAAATATTTTGTATGATACCTAATTCCTATGTTTTGCTTCCAATGCACACACAAGTTTCCCTTTCATTAATATCTTAGGTTGGTTAGATTCTAACTGTGCATTTAATGATTACATTCCTATACCATTAACAGACCATAAGTCATGAAACGTTGTAATTATTTGCATTTAGTATCATTTAATGAAGTACTGATTTATTTTCTGCAAATTATTGTTTTCTAGGGGTCCAAACAGTGCACTTTTGACGATTGATAACAAAAACTAAATCAAGTTAATTCATATTATGCGATAATTAATTCATACGAGTGTAAAAAATGCGGTCGAATTGTCGAATCAATTAGCAGCATAGCCTGAATCTCGACGTACGGGTAATTCAGCGTACTAGCCCACACTCAATGAGTTTTATTGCAGAATACGAGACTGTTATGTTCTTCATTCTCGTTCTTTTGATTTTTAGCCTTCATTCCCGTTCATAATTCCCCGTACCCCATTCTCTAGTTCCTCTTGTATGTTCGTTAATCTGTATTAATATTTTTTATTTCACAATTTTATCTCAACTGTGATTAGGAAACAGATATTCAGTAGAAATGAATTTAATCGACGGCTCAAATACTGCTTGTTACCACGAAAAGAAGTTGTTAGTGCAAATGAATTATTTTAGTGTGGCACCCGACCGAAACAAATTTGTGTTAAGTTTCATATGGTTATTGGTTAGCACTGTTCGCACGTACAATGAATGTTTTGGCTAACGCAAGTACCATAAAGCAAATGAGCTAGCATCTAACGAATGTGAGTTGTTAATATCCAAAAATTAACTGTAAAAATATGTACCGCCAAAAAATTCATCGGAAGGCTTTCTTGGAGGAGACATCTAGAAGTTTTTGTCGTTAACCAAGACATTAGCGTACCAGTCAATTGGTGCACTGACTCGGTTAGTAATAGTCTGATTAGTCACGGAGTTAATTGCGACTGAATTAGTCTGCTCACTGGACCAGAGGTGGGTATTCCAGTTTACGGGAGCCCCGTGCATCGGCGTGATAAAGGAGTTCTTGCATTGAATTAATTATAAGTATCAATTTTTTTGGTTAATGTACTAATAGGCCATACATAACTGCGAATTTTTTAATATGGCTCTCTGACTGAAAAGTTTAGTCTTCCTGCACTACAGCGTACCGCTCAGTTTGTCGTATATTTTTGTGCTTGTGTGCTAGGGAGCCTATCTAATCAGGACGCGCACAGGCTGCAGCTGACTCGAGATATCCACGAACGACTGTGCGGGCTCGACCTGCTGGACAGACGACCAGACCAACAGTTGGTGTAGCTATTTCTTTGTGAGTGGAGCTCACTCAGACTCTCTTACTACGGCAAGAACAGGCAAGACGATAACTTAAGAACCTGTGCATTTCCTTCTTTTCGGAGTCGGTCTAACATGAATAACTAGATAGGTCTGAATTCACCTGCTGTGTTCATTGTAGATATTTGCAGTGAAAATTTTGACTCTATTCAGGTGTACTATTTTATTGACTTTATAAAAGTTCTACCTAATAAAAACCTGTGAATGAGCTGCGTCAGTCATTACGTTTTATCGATAATTTTTACAGTGAATTTTTAAACATTATCAACTCACTTTCTTTAGATGTTAGATCATTTGCTATGTACATAGGTCTGATAACTGTTTTCATCCTTAATTACCCTAAGAAGTTAGTGTTACCATATTAAACACATTATACCAACTCATGAAC
>VOMN01040949.1:0-12963 GCA_014899125.1 Orchestia grillus
CACTCACAGCCACGTCCTGTGGCCCAGTGACTTCCACTCACAGACACGTTCTGTGGCCCAGTGACTTTCACTCGCTCCTCCACCTAAAGGCGTCGGGTGGTGGCGATCGCGACTTCAAAATGGCCGTAATTCGGTGGGCAGTAAATCTGCTGCAGATTTCCAAGTTAGGACCCGACAGCTGGTCGTACGACGTGAAAAGTGCCATAATGTTGGCAAAAATTTGGTTGATAAGGATGTTATTGTCGAAGCTTTCATTAAGAAACCCAATTTAAAAAACGCTTCGTATTTGCAAGGTCAATGAGGTTCTAATCCATGAAATGTGCCTCGAATTAGGATCTAATATATCGGGTCTTGCAAAGTTGTATACTTAAATACTGATCAAGGTTTCAGTCGGAATACATCACTTTACCTTCTTTTATCTAACATCTGCAGCTTATGTTTTGTTTGACCTAAATTTTGAAATGTGACAATCTTCTGGTGCCGCTAGAACGAAATCTTAACTGTGGAAGGCAGGGATAAACGTCTTAATTCTACAAAAAAATGAATTGCCGCTGGATATATAATAATAAGAATGATAATTAAGACCATACCAGTATTAAAATAGTGATGCTGTGCATGAGCTGTACCGGTTAAAATTACGACTCGGTACTCCCGGTACGACCTACATAAAGTTCAATCGACTTAAATATGCTTCAGTTGTGTGGCGCAGGTCAGTCACTGAGGTGAATAAAAGTGGGGCACTTCAAGTACACTGAAATTGAGAGAATAAGGACGAATTTCCGTTGAATAAGACCAAATGCTTGTACCAACTCTGGAGATATTGCTTCTACCCGAAAATTTTGTGTAAATAAGTTCAAATGAAGGGAATGGGCCCGGTGCAATGCTTGACACAGTGCACCCAGCCTTGACCCTGGTGCGAGGGCGCTGCACAAGCTGCAGGTGGCATCTCGAGAGTTGCAGAGCCCGCCATTCTGAAATAGAATGCCCCAAGTTTTGTGAGTGAAGTCGTATTTTGTCTCTTCGCGTTTCTTCTTCAGTCCCTAACATCGCGGTTCAGGGCGGTTCAACGTACACACAGTACGTTGTTCCGCATGTTAATACGGGCGGTTTTCCTATGTTCGCACAGGATGTTACTCGTCGCCTTTTTAAGGTTCTTGTTCAGTCATGTGTCTCAATATTCGACTTTTCAGTCAAATTTTAGTGGCATCTGCAAGAACGGCTTCGAGCGCTGCTTATTCTACAGATTTGTTTTCTTCTGTTTTTCTAAGGGCTCATGCAGACGACTTTGCATGCGAGGTTTACAGCTATACAGCCGTGGTAAGTTTACCGAGGCGGCAGCAGATGCATAAGCGAATAATCCTGGCTTACAGCTTCGGTTTGTTGGGGGTACATGAATTTTGAAACGAAGCCTAATACCGCTGGTGAGGACATAACTATTGAAGATACAATCATGAAATTGAAAGCTGTTTAATTATTACAGTGAGTAGATTTGAATCAAAATGATTGCTGCAGCTGTAGATAAAAAGCGTTAGTTAATTTGAAACGTTTGCAGAATATCGTTTTTTTGTGCTAAACTGAAGAAATTATCGCTACTTTTATCGAGATAACATTTTTATGATTTTGTCTTTTCTTCAATTTGTCATTTGTCGCACTTGAGACATTATCGAGGTAACCGTCAGACGGCAAAGCAGGATAGTGCTACTCCTAGAAATTTAATTTTGTTCTAGTTAATTTTCCTAAAGGTAATCCATTTTATTTTGGGTGTTTTGTTGCTAAAGTGTTAACATGAACAAATTTAGTCCGTAATACTTTTGTGACAAAATTAAGCTAAGACAGGATACCTCCAATTTAATTTTATCAGGATTCGTTGAACTTTGATGCATGGACATACAGCTCTCCTTAGGAGGTCACTGCTTTGGATGCAGGAAGGTCACCACGCGTCACGTTGGATGCAGGAAGGNTTGGCTGCAGGAAGGTCACCACGCGTCACGTTGGCTGCAGTACCTTGCCTGTAGTCTGATCCAACTAGCTTTCGCTCCCTCCATTCCTCTCACGCGAAACCAGTGGCGAAGTGTAATATCATTATTTTTCCCAGGCACCAACCCTAATGACTTAACAGGTAATTGAGCGCGCGCTGACACACTCCGTGTCTGCTGGCGCCACAGGGTGAAAGTTCGAAGCTTTGGAGGCGCTCATCCTGCTGAGCACGCGAGGGACAGGCGAGACCTCGAGTAGGCGACACTGGCTCTTGTGCTTGTGCTGCTGCCTGAGCCTCTGCTGACGGTCGCTGTCTTCATAGAGATGGGAAATGTTACGAATTTTTGACAATAAATTAAAGAGAATCTGGCAAGTGGCACTAGTAATCGTAGGAGAAAATCTTCCTGCTTTTTCTCAGCGTCCAGTCATTTAACAAGATTATAAAAAATCTGCTGCATTTGAAAGAGTACAAATGCATGAATGTGGAATTCCTTGGCTTCTTAAGGATTTTCCAAAATAAAATAATCAATTTTTGAATCATTCTCGGCCGAAAACGCGTGCCTGCAATATGGTGATGAAGTGAAAAACATTTCTGATTTTTCTTTCCGAATTTTGATCAAAGTACGCGAGAGTCAGGCCTGTCCCATGCTTGAAGATTGCTACGATGATTTTTACTGGAAGCTCGACGAAAACACAAAAAAGACTTCGGACAAAAACACTCAAGTTCCTGCTCATCATGATGCTCTGATCCATTTAGAGGAGAAGAACATAGATTAGGAAAGGATGCCAAAAATGCTTTAATGAGCTTTTAATTATATTCACTTTTCTAATGAATATGAAATGGGACTTCAACCTGAATAAATATTTCGGTTACGTTCAAGATATTAGGTCCCCTCGTCAATCTGGTGTAAACAATGCGTGAGTCGGTGAGCGCCGTGCCCTGTCACGCGTTTCCTCGTGGCCGCTGACGGCGTCGCAGTCAACCGAGTCAGACGTAGCGTCTCAAGGATGACTTTCCAGCTGTAATCTTAGTCATATTTGTCTTTTTATCCTTAAAATTAGATTTCCTACAAATCATCCTATTTCACATATAATATAAGTTATTGTCTCAATATTTATCGAAACAAATTTCAGATGCGAAATTTTATTGACAAAGTGCTGTACAGTGATGCGCTGTTATTGATGTTAGAGAGAATACTTTGTGAAAGTTGCGTATCCTTCGAAGTTGGAAATAAATGAAAGGGTCCAAAAGGAGGATATACCTATTCAACATTGGGCGAAAAGGGAACTCTAAATTTCTTTGCAAGTATGTGCACAAGTGTTGAGAATTAGTACAGAGCGATATGACGAGCCAGCAAGGATGGGAGGGGCTCTCCTTCGTGTCAGGGGGAGGCAGAACAAACAAAATATTCCTTCCCTTCAGGTTACTAAATAAAGAAACACAAAGTCATCTACGATATAGTTCTGCTCATGGGAGTGACTTTCGCACGTTTTTGGTTTAGTACTAAATAATGAAATTTAGTACTGACACTGATTCAAGCAAGAATTTCTTATCAGTCGTCGGTGGTTGCTGCTCCCGAGTGAGATGAGCAGGTTGGCAATGGTGTGCGGCAGCTGGCGGTCTCATTATAGAGCTTGGCCTACATAACTTGTACTAAACGCCTCCATTGCTCATAGCCTCGCTAAAATAGCTCCTCACTTTGCTCAGGATGAAATTAGTCACATTATATAAAGAGCGCCCTTGCGTAGCTAGCTCGTGCTCACACACCTCAGCACGTTGCAGCGTAGCTTGTCTGCTTGATAACTGCAATTTTAGGGTAGTCCACGCTAGTCAATTTTGCTGCAAGCCACGTGTCTGAATTACCATTTGCAGTTGCGTTTGCATTGATAAACACAAAGAGATAAGTTACTTTTTTGCTCATTTGTTCTCGTCTACGAGAAGATTAAGTTACAGTTCATACTTTATATCTTCTGATTAAAATAAATTTGGCTGAATAACATTCTACACATTTGGCCTTCTAGATATTGCGAATACCTCACTTGCACAGCGGCGCAAAATTGTGCTTACGCGGGAGTGGGCCCCACGAGAATAATTCGCGTGCATCAGTGCCGTCTTGCCCTGAGGCGGGCCGATGCTTCCAAAAGAAATAGTTCATTAGGTCTAAAGTTCTAGGGGCTTCTTGCCGTACGGTGACGGAGCAATGTACAGTCGACCTCGCAACACCTGACCTCATTTCAACGAACTTCAAAGCGAATCTCTAAAGTGCCCAACAGGGTCGATCTCAGAGTACGACTTCACAAATTATAGTATATACTTTCTTTTGGGGAGGTTAAGGGTTCACACTCTTCAAAACATTGTGCGTTGTTGCCTACAGGTCCAGCATCATAGGACTACTTCTCCCCAATTTTCCCGGTTGTTGCGAGGCTCAACTCGCTAGGGTCGTCAGTGCTGTGCTCTTCAGTCTACACTAGCGACTCTAAACTCGTCTGCTCCTCGCAGCCGGTCGGTCAGGTGGCACACTGGCGCCAGCGTGCGAACCAGAGCATTCGTGAGCTTAACGAAATAAAAACCAGTGCACTTATTTACATTGTATTTAATTTCATGCCATTCATTACGTAGATTATTTGGAGTGATAGTTGAAGCTTCACCGTCCACAACCCACACCGTGAGCGATCAGGATAGGTAGAGAAATGCGGGCTGGAGCTGCGGGAGCATCACTGTACAACACAACAGTAAACGTATTTGCTTGCTTTTCCTAAATGAGTTTGCTCTTTTTTGGGGAATGAAGTCTGCTCATTAGTTCATTACGACTGTTCATCACCCTTTGTGGATGTTAATTGAAGATACATGTTGAATTGTTGAACATAATCAGCTCAAATACATTTCTATACCTGGACCTCATTACTAATTTAAATTTATTCTGACCTCTATTTAAAATGTAGTTTTAAAAGTATGAGGGTAACTGACATGAACGAGCATGAACATGGATGAATAAAGAACAGAAATTTCAAAGGTTATTACTTGTTTATATTTTCGACGGTGTTCTCCATAGTTTTCAGCTTCAATATAAAGGAACTCGTATAATTCTTTTTTGAATACAGGCTGCTGTGGTGATATAGTTTAGATTTATTCGTTGTATATCGGAGGTTGTTGGATGTACTTTTAGAGCGCGCAGTCATCCTCGACGGAGATAGTGACTCACGGCGGTGCAAATTTCGAACATGTGCCCTTCAAAGCGATGTAAAACCGCAGTCGCGACAGAGGAGCACTTGATGTGCAATGATGCAAAATGGAGGCCAAGGAAAACCGCAGTCGCGACAGAGGGCACTTGATGTGCAATGATGCAAAATGGAGGCCAAGGAAAACCGCAGTTACGACAGAGGAGCACTTGATGTGCAATGATGCAAAATGGAGGCTACGGAAAAGATTAAAATAGGAACGAAAATAAGCGTGACAGGGGAGAATGCACGCTGAAAAAAGATGCATTTTAGAGCAAAGTGTTTTGTGACGTTTGCAGCGAGTGATTCTGTGCAGTTGGCACCCAGTGCGAGTGGTGTGGTGCTGTGGTGAGGTGGTGGGGCCTCTTCAGTGTTGCAGTGCTGCTCGTAGCATTGTCGTGCTCCAAGCTGAATATTGTAGCGAAGTTTTAAAGAATCGTGCAAGCAGTTCCCCGAAATCGGTGCAGTTAAACTTTTATGGGTACATTTATTGTAAAAGGAAATGTGTACTTCAAATAAAAACTAAAGAAACTAGCGTACAGATAGATTGTGTTTGCAGAAATCTGCAGTTTTGAACTTATAGGTTATTTATAGATTTGATTACATTGAGCTCAAAAGGCTTCCTAATTTTTATGTGAGTTCAGTTCTACGTTACAAGAGATATTAGAGGGATTATGCATTATGAGCTCAGAAGTGTGTCGATTACGGAGAAAATGAGTGCAATCTTATTCGGAAATAATTTCCTTAAAGGTCAATTGAGTTAATACAGAATTTACAGTCTTATGCAGTGACGAGATCGGCAATAAAATTTCGATATTTTTGAAGTGGTATACGGGCTGCGGGCGGAGACTGAGATGCTCATGAAATTCTGGCTGGCGCTCCCCCCTGTTGGGTCTTGGGTAGATTATTTTACAAATATTTCGACAATGAGCAAAAAATGAGGTTTGCAGCCAAATTGTTTGTAACTACATCAGTATATAAATAGAGTATATTTATCAGACAAGTTTTTCATGGTCGCAGGGTGGTAAATGTCCGAACTTCAATTCATGCAAATTTCTTCTCACATATATTTAAAATATATAATGATCATATTGAATAATAGCAATGTAAATCATAACGCATGCCGGTTAAAGTTATGAAAACTCGAAGTATAACTCGAAAACGAGTGTCAGGGGAAATTAAAAAATAAAATCTACGCAGCAACTTCATCTAGCTGTATAGTGAAACAAAATAAAATATTATAAAACTACGGTTAAAAGGTCGCCCAATTCTTCAGAAGAAGTAACTCAGCATTCAGGTCGATACTCACACATTTGTGCTGCATTCTAGTGCCCATGTAATACGCGCGTCGCATCAATGCAAGAAAAAGAACGAACCTGATTCACCAGAAATTTTTGAGGTCATTCAAAATTTTTCTCAGCAACAAAGCTGAGTTATCCTTCTCCATATGGGTGCAATAACCGCATATTTTGAATTTGAAGTTAAACGAACTCTGTTAATTAAGTTAGGTGTCGTGAAGGTTATTTTCAGTTTAAAATTATTCAAATCATTAAAATATCAAGTTTGTTGAACCGTTAAGTATTCTAACCTTTAAATATATGCAACAACGTCGGACACAAGGATTATTTAGTGCACTTTCTGAAGTTACCTCGAAATTAATAAAATCTGCAAGGGTTCCTACATACCTCATTGCTTTTTCTGTAATCTGTTCCAGTCGATTTTCTTTTGTCGTGAATGCATGGGCAGACCAAGGTGCGTCAAATGCGAGCTGTGTAGACAGAATGGTAGGTTAGTGACGGGCTGTGTAGACAGAATGGAGGGTCAGTGACGGGCTGTGTAGACTGAACATAGATTGTGCTCTTCGCTTTTAGTTGCGAGTAAAAGTGCGAGACTTTGAAGTGAGCTGAACGACTTTTTTCGCAACCAGAACTTGTGATTTATTTGAATAAACTTTACTTCTTCATTTCTGTGTATTGCACACCGTGTGTCCGTGAAAGGAACTAATGCATTTCTGAGATGAATATGATCAACGAGAACGGCTCCTCAGAACTGCCCTCTGAGCGCGAGCCCCAATCTCCCGGTGGTCGCGCGTGCCATGGGCAAACCAGTCTTTTTATGATGCTGTTAGTTGACGCTGTTGAGTTCCAAATGTTAAAGCGAGTGTCCTAAATTAATCTGGTTTATTAATGCATTGACCTCAGTTAAAAAGTACGTAAATATCTTTTAGACAGCGTGATCTCATAGTTCTTGCTATGTGTGAGACTTACTGTTTGCCCTGTAGTGTTCATTCTTTAGCTTCACTTCAGCCCTTGAATTTATTCTGTTTTCCTTTCTTCTCGGTTTTCAGTTGTAGGTAAAATATAACTTAAATCTTCGTAGAATGCCATACACGTCCTACACATCGTACAACTACTCCAACTACACGGGTGGACGTCCGTACACAGGCAGCAAAACGTACACTCCATTCAGCCAATCATCTCCTTATGGATCAAGCAGTACCGGCAACTACAGTCTAGCACCATCCTCAACTACATCTTTTTATCCTTACAAACTTGGTTCTCCGAGTTCAGGAAATTCTTCTTCTCCTTATGGTCTGAAATCTTCTACATCGTCCACAGTTCTATCAAATTACGATGCCGCCACCTCGCCGACGAGAAGAAAGGTTTCGGCTGTGCCTTCTTTTTTGTCTGGAAATACAGCGACTCTGAGGAAGGCTTTTGGAGACACTGAAGCCTATACTGAGGAGCAGCCTTCACCTTATAGATCCCGAAGATTCAATTCCGATGCCGAGAAAAGCTATCCGGAAACAGTTTACCGGCCACCGAAACATTTTAAGAAAGTTGACTCCTCGCTTTTCAATTCCAAATCGAACGTCACACAACTTCCAAAGTTAAAAGAAATAATTACCACGGATATTAACTTGAGCAAACCTCCTCAAACTCCTTCTTCACATGAAGGTGTACAACGAAATGAGCGTGGAACAATTTCTCGAAACCGCCCAGTAGTTCGCTTGACAATCAAGCGAAATCGTGATGAAAAGAGAGATGCAAACGAGGTGAAGAAAAATTCTATCAAAACGGTGGCTCAAAAATTACTTGACAAGTACACCATTACAGACAAGAAACCCAACCCCAGAAGTCTTCACTATGGTCCGAAGGATCGTTTGTTTCATTCTTTTTCAACTGACTCAGACGAGGTTAAGCCTAAACCTGATTTGGGCGAAGCTTCTGCAAGAGTTTCGAATGAATCTCTTTCAGTTAAGGGCCAAGAGCAGCAAAAAGAGGGAGCATCTGCTTCTTCTCACATTTTCCAGAGCAATAATGACCAGAAGAACTGTTACTCGGGAGTGAGGAAGCTTTCGAAACCGGGAGCAGAACTGGAGGACGGAGTCGTAGTTTTTTACCGGGCGACAGAACACGCGGTCCAAGGTGCAGATCTTGAAAGTGCGCAAGATGTTAAGGATATCATAGTAGCAGCTGCTTTGCATCCCGATGTTGACATCGAATCTGATGAAGAAATAAAGCAACTGATAGAAGCGGATAGCAGCGAGAGTTTTCCCAATACCCCGACGATTGAGGGCGATGATGCGGAGAAGATATCTGGCCGCACCATAAATCCTGTCGAATCCATCGCCAAGCGTCGCGCCAGCGCTGATACGAGCCTCAGCGACGGATCAATCATCGTGGACAAGCTCAAACGTTTTGTCAAACAGCAAGTCTCGATCAAGAAAGCTAGCGTAAAGAGGCTTTCAAAAACGGCATCTAAGAAAGACAGCAACAGAGGAGATATCATCTCTGTAAAGCTGCATGGAGTCAAAGACAACAAAGCTAAGAGAAGGCCTTCAAAGCGGGGCTCTGACGACTGCGCTTTTGCTTTTGGTGAAAAAAGAGTCAATGAAGGCTTTCCAAAATCCCCTGAGGTGCTCTCTACATCGAACAAGGCTCGGGATCAGGAGTGCTTCTTCAAGAAAAGTCCCGTACCTCAAGTTACATTAATGGAAGGGATGGAGAAAATAAAAATGAGCATTGCTGTTTGTGACAATATTTGTAAAAATAGAGAAGATTGTGAGAGTAATGCTACCATCGACAGTGAACGCAATAGTTTTTCTTCCGAGTCGTACAGGAGTAGCTGCAGCAGCAGCGTTAACGGTTCTACAGCAGTCATCGGAAGCTTAACCTTAGGAGTGCAGGCCCCGCGTGAGCAGCGGAACGCTTGTCTCGAGGACGCTCCCTGGAGGAAGAAGAGAGCCCCCTACATCAATAAATCTAAAACCTCAGCTAATCTTTTGAGTTCAATTTCTCCCTTTGATGATGATCCTTCTCTTACTTTGTATGGCTTATCTAAATCTACCTCATCTTTCACCCTTGATGACCCTCTCGACAGAGTAGAAAATAGCAGGCTAGATTTGTCGTGTGACGATTCCAAAGGTTCGCTTAACATTCGAGCTAAATTGCTAGTTGATGACATTTTGAAAGATTCGAAATTGAACAAGGGCTCAGACAAGTCTCAAGATTTCTGGAAGGTGAACGAAATCAGCGACGCAAGTTTAATTCACGACGGAGACCCTAATCGGACTTTCCAAGAGGAGAACACTGTCGAAAAAATCCAATCTCGGGATGTAGTCGTTCCCGAAAGTGAATCAATTGCGTGCTTACAGGACTCTGCGCCAGCTTCGGAAATTGACCAAGCTATGAAAAAGTCACCGAACAGAAACGGAGAACAGGAAGACAATTCGAACACGAAGTGGCAGGAGCAAAAAATATCTGAAAGTACAAACACATCTTCTGAGGCATTAAATCTAGAAGCTAATAAGAAGTCTCCTAAGCCATTGATTAGATTTGAAAATGATCCCAAGAATAAAAAGGAAGCGTCGCAAAAAGGAATTGGAACCAATAATAATCGAATTACCAAAGTTAGAGGCAGTAATGAAGATAGAACGCCTCTGCAATTATTTGGGAAAAACCTTCAAACAAGTTCCGACGAAAGTTTCCTTGTTGAACCTGAAAAGAATAACAAGAAGCAATGCGCGGATCAGAAGAAACTCCCCTCAAGAATTGGCCAAGCTTCCGCGGTTGGAGCTGTGAGTAATTCTAATAAGCCAGGCCCTCCTTCTAACGGCCGCTCACAAAATAGTGAAAGGGAGGCTTCTATGACAAACAATGGAATAAAATATGTTCAGCGAGACTTGCACAAATTTAATTGTAATCCTGAGATCCAGATCAAGCTTAAAGACAAGTTATCACCGGCCAGAGATAGTGGCGGCGTTCAAAGCGAGGAAATCAGCGGGAAATTGACCGATAAAAAGTGCCAGTGGGAGGGGGAGACTGTAAATATTGTTCCTCAAATGCGTCATGGAGATGCTAAATCCAGCAGTGATCAAAGCGTTTTTTCTAATAAAGATGTGAACGTAACTCCTAAATCTAACTTTCATTCAAAAAAATTAATTAATGAAGCAAAGTGTTTAGAAAGAAACGAAAAGAATCTGAAACCTGAAAATGAAATTGAGAAAAGATCTTCAGCTAATGAATGTGATGATCAAAAAGCCAACTGTGGGGGTGACAGTAATGGGAAAAAATTAAATAAGGTGAATCCAGTTGTAGCATCAAATGGCAAAAAAATTGACAATGAAATCCAAAACGTCAGAAACGTCTTGAAGAAACGTCCAGTGGATAAGAACGAAGGTGCAGAGAAGAGTAAACTCGAGCCGAACAAAGTTGCGGAACCCAGTCAGAGAAAAGTTTGGAAAAAACCGGTATTGGACCCCAAACCTCTGCCCGTGGACGAGCTCAAACAAGTTAGGAATGTTTTGAAAAGGCCAGGGAAATTAGGCATAAGTCCCGAACTGAAGAAAATTAGTGCCGAGACCCAACTGTCCCCCAATAAAGCCAACGCCGAAGGCTCATTGCCGTGCAGGCCTAAGAAGTTGTGGAAAAAACCTGGTGCTGCTCGCAGCAATGACAGAGATAATCTCAGCGACTCCGAGGACGAAGGAAGTAAAGCTGTGAAGCCAGCGTTTCATCGCAAGAAAAAGTCTTCTTCAAAGTCACCACCTGCCTCTTCGACCGTTGAAAAATCTTCCCTAAACGATAAGACAACTCAATCGGTTCAGACCTCTGGAAAATTTTCCTCGGAAAACCCTCAGCAAGAGCAAGGGAGAAATATTCAGGGCCTTAAAAATCCTGGAGTTTGTGCTGCTCAGACTCCCTCGTCTAGAGGCCAAAATTTCTCTTCAACAGTTACTGAAGGAGCTCAGCCTGAGAATCTAATTGGACTTTGCGCTTCAAAATCTGCTGACTCAGCTTATGGATCGAGTCCTAGCACTCCTCAGCCCAACTCTGCATTACAACTCGATCCTGACCAGGCTTCCTCCTCCGCTGGGCAAAATATAGCATCTTCGGCCACTGAATTAAACAAAGATGAAACTGTTTGCAACGGTAAGCTCTCGTGTGATAACATTTTTCCCTTTTCCTTAGTCTCGTTTGCTCACTGGTATTACTTCTGTAAATTTTCGTGCTCAAAATCATGGATGAACAAGCACGCTCAGACGTGAACATAATGTGAGCTGCTGTATGCAGAACCCTTTCTACTGCAGTGGTTTTTACCGTCGATTTTGTTACTTCTGTGACATACAATTTTTCTTGTCGATACTTGAAGTTGCTTTTTGAAAACGATTCATGAGCTACGAGTGCCGCAATGATGAGCGCTGGCGCACCGGTATAGTTACTGCGAAGTAGTTCGTTGCTTTCAATTACTGGAACTCAGTTTCCTAACCCTCATTCGAGGATTTGTAAATGTTTAACTGAGACTGCAGCAAGTAGCGGCGGTATCAATTTTATGCACGGCTGAGGGAATGAATTTCGAAGCTAGATCAAATGCTGCAGTAGATCTGCCTGGCGCATCACTGGAGGGCCTCAGCTGTGCGGAGGGCGCCTAAGCAACGCGGCCGTGCGGGGCCTGACGGCAAAGTTGAAGGACTGCAGTGCTAACTTTCCATTTGTGAAGTTTATTTTTCATGAGAATTGATATAATTCTGTCAACCTTTTTCCAGCAATGCACAAATGTATTTTTAAAATTCGACTTATTAACTCCCTTGAAATTTTATTTCCATCGCTCATCACGGTGATGGCTGAGGTTGTGCTCTGTGGAAAAGATTGAAAAAACAATCTAGTCTTTTGAATGAAGGATTTAAAATACGGCTTAAAATAGAATGGTTAGTACGAGCCTGATCTTCACAAGAAGTTACGGAATCTTTCGTCGTAACACTGATATTAACGAAGCATCGCATGAGAGTCCGCAATACTTCCCTCATTTTAACAACTTTTTATTCAACTTTGCCGCATTATTTTGAACTGTTCGCAGCGCTAATTTTGTCCTCATCCTTGTCGTGTCGCCAAGGTTTTAGGCTGACATTTCCTGCATTTTTTCTCAGGGCTGATAACTCAATTTCTAGAATTTCCATAGCGGACGTCGCTGCGGCCACTCAGGCAGCGCCGCCTGCGTGGCTTCAGTCCTGAGGGGGTCGTGCTGGCCTGACTGCTTGGGCGGAGTGTGCTGTGCAGTGTGTGCTGTGCAGTGTGGGCTGTGCCGTGTGTGTTGTGCAGTGTGTGCTGTGTAGTGTGTGCTGTGCAGTGTGTGCTGTGCAGTGTGTGCTTTGCAGTGTGGGCTCTGCAGTGTGTGCTGTGCAGTGTGCGCTGTGCAGTGTGTGCTGTGCTGTGTGGGCTGTGCAGTGTGTGCTGTGCAGTGTGTGCTGTGCAGTGTGTGCTGTGC
>VOMN01040954.1:0-16016 GCA_014899125.1 Orchestia grillus
TTAGGTTAGGTTAGGTTAGGTTAGGTTAGGTTAGGTTAGTCCATTATCTGCAATGGGGACTGGCGACCCCAGGAAGCCTCTGATAGGTACCTCATCTATAGATAGGTATTCGGGATTTTTTTCATTCGTTCCCATTTCTTCTTCTCATTTTCATGTTTTATTCGCTTCATATCTGTATATTTTCTTCCCCTTCTCTTTGAATTTACTGTTTCTCTGCGCAGTGAATCTTGTGTGGGTACACATTTGCGCATAGATTTCGTGTTTTTTAACGCCCATATTGAAAGGTCCTTGCTTCGGGCTCTTTCGAGTTCGCATGCCACGTAGCGAGAGAGCTTTAAACTAGTTGCTAAAATTAGCAAATCAGAATTTCAGTCCATCATTCACCATTATGTTCCACACAGTTGGAGTAAAATTTACATTTATACATTAGAGGTACCCTCTCTAGTAAAACGACCAATCCAACTTGAGCCGTAAAAAAAATCACCATTGGAGGCTAACCTAAGTACTTCTACTTTTATTCTACAAATCACGTAGAGGATAGAACATTTTGTCGTTTGCTCATTTGAGACCATAAACTGAACAATTTTTGTTTATCTTAATTGTAGAGCAATGATGTTTTTGTTGACTAAGCCAGTATTATCGGAGAATTCTCTTGAAAATCGCTACTATTCATTTTGTTGAAAGTCTGCGAGAGGCGTTTTGACTTTCAAGATTTTGTGACTGCTTCGTCGTGTGCTGGTCGTTGCTGGTGTTGGTGCGCTCAAGGCTCACAACTTTCAATGTATGTCGGTTTTTTTCAGCAATTTTGCACAGAAATTTTTAACGCTCTTAGTGTGCAAGTTGGATTCGAACCTAGAATGTATAATTTATGCCATGATCGCTGCGTTTTTTTCTATCCTTCAAAGTTCATTTTGTTGATCAAAATCAAATTCTCCATATCGAATCTTCGATTCGATATTTCTTGAAAGTAGGTATATTGACATAATTTTTTGACAATTATTGATTACTGATTTGAAGTTTTGCTTATTTTTCACTGCTTTATCTAATGCTTAAATTTATGGAACGTTACTGACTGCAAGAAAATATGTGCTTCACTTGTTATCGTTCAGTGCTGTTAAAATATTTTAAAACCATGTTGTTGAAGAAGAATTTATTTTCTTGTATTTCATCAAGATTTATGATGGCTCGACTATTTTTTACTGTTATTTTCAAATTCTTATAGCCACACGGTGGAAAAATTTTGATATCTGCTATTGTTGATGTTGTCGTCTAACTTTGGTTGTGAACATCGAGGGCTTTCTATTCGCTTCATTGACAAGGATTGCTTCGTTGAGAAAGCATCAAATAAAAAGTGTATAATCAGCCCAGGGAAATTGAAATGCTTCTTCTCTCAGAATCTAGAAACAATGTAGATTAAAAACAGTTTGTTGTTTCAAGCAGCTAGAGGAAAGGTTTACATTAGCTCTTATAATTAAAAGATGTATTAAACCCTTAATGCTCTTTTGCATTATGACCTAAAATGATGAAAAATTTGTCTGTAATGAACTTTTTTTAAAGTTTTCAAATCAAAATGAACAAATGTGCGTTTGTTATAAGTTCGTGCTGAAATATCAGAGGGAAAATTTACGCTTTAGGACTTCAAGTGGGCTTTCCATTTATGCTCTTTCCACTCAGACTTAAGAAACTATTTTCAAGTGAATTTATCCAGAAAATAATTAACAAATGAAAAGAAAGGCTGGTATGAAGCACGAAAAATTGTTTTACCCACGTAGAAATTATGAATAAGAGTATAGTAGTTCATTCAAACATGACAGAGTTCTAAAAGTTTGACAGAACGTATATTATTTCTGCAAGCATCCCAAAGCTCAAACCTGCCTGAATAAGATCGCTTAGGTATATAAATTGAGTAAAAAACCTCCAATTGAAGTTAATGCACAAAGCATTTTAAATTTTTCTTCAATATGCCATTTGAAAGCCTTATATTGGACAAAAGTGTATTATTTTACACAGTATGCTATCGGTGCCCACGTTTGAACGACTGTAGAGGGGAAATGCGAAAATAATACGGAGCAGAAACTACAGGGTAAAAGTAACGAACATGGGTGCTGACATATTCATCTCATTGGTAGTCGAACGACACAAAGAAGCTATTTATTTAATAAGATGCAAACATTTACGAATATAGAACAAGGCAGAAATGGAATCTTGAGCTGTTCTCATACTCGAAGAGTCACTCTATTTCGTCGAAGATTATGACCTTGTAGCAAAATTGTCCTACAGAAACTAAGAAGAAAGAAATAAAAATCGGTTGGGTTCTCTGAG
Organism: Orchestia grillus; assembly: GCA_014899125.1. Taxonomy (NCBI): domain Eukaryota; kingdom Metazoa; phylum Arthropoda; class Malacostraca; order Amphipoda; family Talitridae; genus Orchestia; species Orchestia grillus. The sequence goes on from VOMN01040954.1 coordinate 2,323, forward strand.
TTATATTCAAAAGTCATGGAACAACTTTCCGTGGCAACGTGAATGACTATTTCACTTGTTTACATACCTGTTTTTCCCTCATAAGTATATGTCCCAAAAGAATGAATGTATTGTTCAGCCAATACTCACTCTGTTTGCACTGCTGCACTCGTGTTTGCCCCGACTGAGGGCAATCGTCGCGTTTACCGTCGTGAGAATTCGATGGTGAGAACCTTTATTTATTACAACACGTTTTACCGTTGGGTTTTAAATGCTTTTCAGCTACTGGTGTGGTGGGAAAGGTGAGGAATGTGTGGTTTAAATTTCCTTTTCCAAGGAAAGTACTCTGTGGTCACGTGAAAAGCCCCACCTGAGCCGAGGATCGAACCCTTGTCCTTACGGCTGTGAGGCCATCACGCTCACCAGTGCACCATGGAGCGCAACATGTGGCGGCGCTTTCGCTAGGTAAAGACATGTTGGATATGATTTGTCAACGTAAATCGGTTAACCATGTGCCTTTGAATAAAAAAAGTATTCGATCCAAACACCAGTCCTTATGTGTGTACTGGGATGATATATATCTTAATAAAAAAATTTGCGTAACAATGTTTTTTTAGCGATATTTAGTCCAATTTTCATTTGAAATGATTGTTCAACAGTCATTTAAAATTTTACTGCGAATTTTTCCTAAAAATTCGTACGGAATGTTGTGCGAAAGCCGCGCTGTGGCATTTATGGATAAAGAACGCCTTCGTCACCTCATTTCATTACTTGAAAACCTTATTGAGGAGCTGACTATTTCTGGATCAATATAAAGTATTATTCCTCACTGCGACAGACCCTTTCAAAGCTAAATTAACCTCACTTGTTCCAAATCACCTAAAACAAATGACATAACCTCCCCATGTAAGCCCAATCTTAGAAGAATCAAGATTTTTAGAAGACAGACTACTGTACTCGAACGATGAGCTTCAGGTTGGCTGCCAAAATTTCGTTTAGCCAATCACAGAGACTTTAGAGACTTGTGAGGTTCAGCGGTCTCAGCAGCTGCGCTTATTCTGATGTGTTTTGCTTTGCAAAAATGAGTTTTCCCTTCACGTAATTGCTTCAGGGCTCTGAGACAAGCGCGCTGTCGTTGGCCTGGGCTTTTTCTGCTCGCGAAATCAGTGATTGAGTATTATCCTTCAAGGGTCGTGGAAAATTCTATTTTTGGCCTTACTTCGAAATCTTTTATAGCTTGAACAAGTACTGTAGCGTGTAAAAGATGAATAACATTTGAAAAAAAATATAAATTTTTTTCTTGCATCAAAACTTTTGGTAGGATGATGAAAGATGGCTCGCGATGGGAGTTTAATTTTATAAGTTTCTGTAGAAGACTTTTTTAGACAATTTTGAAATTTTCGTTGCGTTCGAAAGAAGAAAACATGTTTTGTATAATTTTGTGCCGTTTGAAAAATTGAAATAATTACGTACATTTTTATTTACACAACGTATCAAACTTGCAAAATTTGCTAAAAAAGAAAATATTCAATGATAGAAATCTCTCAATGCAAAATTAGGCTAACCGGGCTGAAGAACAATTCAAATAAACTTCAGAGATGTGAAAATATACATAAATCTGCTTCTATGTTTTATGCATTTAAATTAATCGAAGGACAAGAAGGGAAAGTGATGTATCATGGTGATGTAGAGGAATATCTCCACCTGAAATGATTGGTCGGTAGATCATTTTCCTTTCCAAGCTTGCATTATGCTAAGTAAAATGGCGTCTTTACAATTTTACTGACACAATATCTTTATAAATATTCCTGAACATTCTTCTGCAGCATTGCTTATGCGTGCACGATATTTCGATATAGTCATCCTTTGTTATTGTGACTGGAGAACTATATCTTTATGATCACGACAATTACGTTCAAGAAGAAAACATCCAAGAAGATGAAACTGGCTAAGAAAATTTAGTGGTCGTGGAAAAAGGTCGAAGAAAACTCAAGCGATGCTCGGAAACAACATTTATTGGAGAAGCTTTTCGACGTAAAGCCTTGAATTAGTCGTAGATGTTTTTTGAGTTTGAGATTGACATTGAAATAGACTTGAATTCTTTTCTGCGTGCATATATCAGAATTACATTCCTACCATCTAATCGCAGGAGTTAGCAGCCGAAGTGTGCTTTACAATAAATCTTTCCCTGATGCTTGATATGGACGATAATTTTCGAGAAGTCGATTTTACTCGCTCTCACTAAGCCGGCAAAAGAACTAATGATCTTTTAAAAGATGACTAATGACTACATTTTAGTTCCTAATCTTTCTAATGAGACGTATCGAGTAAAGCTCTGTTGAACCCTTTCAACCAATTCACTCTGAATACCACCAACTGTATTTTTAATTCTGTTAGATCTTCTAATTCTTCCAATCGACGACTTTGCTTATCGGCTATCGTGCTTATCTGTAGCCTTACTCGCCGTAATTTTATCAATCCACGATCTTGCCTATTTTGCATTTTATTTATTTGCCATTTCAGCTGTGCGCAACCTGTGAGGCAGAGGTATAAAGTTATCAAGTCCTACGCTTCGAGTCTGACCCAACATATTTGATGGAAGCATTTCATGCAATTTCAGAAACATGTTCAGCTGATTTGATGGTAGGGCATGCGAAAAGTAATTCTAAAATAAGTTACAAAAAGAAAGTGCTTCATTTCTTTAAGAAACTGATGTATCATAATTTTAAGGGTGACTCATTCGTGTTATTTACTTCTCAGACGTATTATTGCTTCATGAATAACTTGTTTTTCAGTGATGAATTTTAATGTTTAGTAAACGTCAAAGTACATTTAGGGAAAATCTTGGGTTTCATCGGCGGAGACAAAAAATATTTCCAAAAAATCATTCTCTCAGTATCGTTGACGCCATCTTTTTGCATGCATGTAACTTCAAAAGTGTACGGAGACAATTACGTTACATATTACCTTATTGTGCTTCACCTTGTGCCTCGTTACATATTACCTTATTGTGTGAATTTGATGCCAAACAAATGACACGCTGCTCTCATCATGAATGACATGATTTTCAGGAGTAAGGCCTGTTTCTAAAATCCTGCGGATGCATTTTACAACTACCGGAAATACAGCACACACTCAAATGGAATACTAGAAATTTTATCGATCACTGGCTATCTTTCGAAACGTAAAAGCAGAGAACGGTTTTCTAACATGTTCATGTACATAGATGATCTCTACTTGTGCATTTCCAATTGTATCTTCAGGTAAGACTTAAGAAAACTCAACTCTTCGTTGAATACAAGCATTTGTTCAAATATTTTAGCTAAAGTTTGAAAGGCTATTTAATGACGTTTATAGTTAAGCAACTGTGGGCGAAATTCACCCAGGAAATATCAGTAATGGATTAGTTAAGAAAATTAAAAAGTTAATTGGGTCTCAATTAACTGCACAATAACCTTGCTTGAAAAAGAGGCTAGCCGTTGGTGAGGAGACCTTTTCAAAAAAGGCTGTAAATTTCAGAACGCTTTGGCCTTTTGAAGGTTTTAAGACGGTGGCCGTCCCAGGATCCCAGTGCCTATAAGGCGAGTGAAATTTTGTCACTGGAGTTGAAAGCATCGATTGCTCAGGCGCGCTCTAACGCACGTCAGTGCCAAGGCGTGATATTTAGCGCCTCATAATTATATGAATCAAGTTTTAGCTTTCACATTTTAATTACACGAAAAATATCCTGAAAATTATGTGAAGGAGCTAGTTCGAGAACCTTCTACAAGCGTGATGATGAAGACGACAGGTTAGAATTTAGGCTTAGCAGTGCACAAAATCGAATTTTTTATTTTACGACAAATCCATTAATGGATATGATTAATCTAGCTCTAGCAGGTTTAACCATTCATGTTAAAAAGTAATTAGAGTAGTCTCTTTCTCAAGATGGAATTGCAGTTTTGTTTGAATTTTTTATCAAGTCATTGAACCAAATTTCAAACTGAATATACTCTTAAGTGATGAATTGATTTCAACTGGACCTTATGAGTTTTCTAATGCAACTTAGTCGATAATTATCATTCATTTCCAAAAATTAATATTGACATAAATACGGTATTGCAGTGCAATTAAGTTCTGGCTAATCAAGTTCATCTCTCACGATAGCACGAGGAGTGGTATTTAAAGGAAGTGAATATCAAGCGCAGAATTTTGAACACCGGTATATCAACTCCGAATTCACATCGCTAACACATTTGCACCGTACGGGAGCGAAGGACAAATTTTCGGGTTTTTCGAATTCGATCAACGCTTATTTTTCATTTCAATTCTGACTTCACGAACTGAGTTTTAATTTGCGTGCACCATGACGTTCCAATTGGCCTCCAGACACGGGAATGCTGCGTACAAGTTAGTATTAATTGCAGAAACAGCAGCTCGGCCTTTGTCCTTGTAGGTGCACACACGCACGCCTGCAGCTGAACGAGTCTTTGACTAATTGACACCAAAGGCAGCTTCATTTCTCGCTCTTCGTCGTGCACAGACGGGGTCGCCTGAAAATGCGCCCCTCCTGACGGTCGGGAAAGTTTTGCGCCTCGGGGCCTAAACATTTGGAGAAGGGCGTGTATTGTTCAACTCCAAAATTATAATAAGAACTCTTCAATAAAAATAGTGTCGAACATGAATGCAATGGAAACGATTAGGGTTGTAACATGCTTGCTAACCTGGTCTTTTCCGTACATAGTAATAATTTAAGTTTTTCTGTATAAAAATTAGCTACGTGACAAGTGCCATCGTTCTGAACGGAAATCTCGAGAGTAACATTTGATGGTTTAATTTTAGCTCCTCAACATTGGGAGTTTGAATTCTGCGTGAAAGAGATTCACTCTGCAAATGATGATGCATTCTGAAATGATTGAATCATATTGGGTTCATTCGGTTTTAGTCTTCTGAACAGTAATAAATTCTACACTGACTGTTCGGCCTATGGAAGTGCGATCGCGGTTGAAATTTTCTGAAAAAATTTCTTGCAACATTCAACTTTTTTCCTCACCCTGAAAACATGCACAATTTAAATAACCCATTTTCTAGAAAATCATTCTGGCATATGTTACAATTCTGTTATTTCATATACCACAACAATAAAAATATTGTCATCGGTAGTGATATTGTCCAACAATAAGATTATTATCTCGGGCAATAATTTTGTTGTCTTCTTGTCCTTCAATTGAAAATTCGTGTTCGACACTAATTTTATTACAATTGATAAAATACTTTAACCTCAGGGTACCATAAAACTATTACCAAAGTACAGAAATGGGGGTTATCCAATTTAAAATGCGACTTTTTTATTGCTGATGTAGCTGGAATCACAATCAACATCCTGTTGTAATCTGATGCACTGTACGGCTGTTATCCATGAACTATACGGTTGGTACCTCATATACTATACAGATGTTATCTCATGTAGTATAGGGCTGTTATTTCATGTACTTAAGGGCTGTTATCCCACACACTATAGGGCTGTTGTCTCATTACCATAGGGTCATTATCTCACGTACTCAAGGGCTGTAATCTCATGTTCCATAAGGTTGTATGCACTCTACGGCTGTTATCTCATGTTCCATAAGATGCACTCTACGGCTGTTATCTCATGTTCCATAAGGTTGCATGCACTCTACGGCTGTTATCTCATGTTCCATAAGGTTGTATGCACTCTACGGCTGTTATCTCATTCACCACGAGGCTGTTCTCCCATTTCTGGGCTCCACGCCTTATTTCTGAGGAACAACGGCCGCTGCTCGGCCGATCGCCTTACTGAACTGCTCCCCTGGGCTGCGGGTCGGTCGATGCCGGCCCCACCACGCCTCCTGCCCAGTCCAAAAGGAAACCAAATCAACTTTTTCCTTCTTTATGTTCGGTGTCCATGTGAATTGTGCTCATGTTCCTATATTGTACTCGTATATTGTGTCCTTAAATTGTAATCGTGTTCCTACATTGTACTCGTATATTGTGTTCTTTAAATTGTGCTCGTATGAATTGAAAATGTAGCCGAATCGATTATCTATTTTATTAGTAATATTAGTCTGCAATTTGAATGAAATAATAATAGTTGTCTCGCTACAAGCTCAGGCAAAACGCGTTTTTTTTATCTATCGTCAGGTTAATTTTCACTTCATTTCAAATATTATATTTTTGCCTGAGATATTTAATTTGATATTAAATTTTTTATATGAAAATTACACAAGTTTAAGAAACATAATTTTGTTTGTTTCACTTCGGGAGGAAATCCAACATAGTAAAGTGCAATCTAAAATCTTTGAAAGTTTTAACCTCTGTTCCCAAAAGCAGTGGTAATTTTTTTCCAATTAATCAAATAGTGTTTATGTGCGTCTTATTTCATTAAATAGGACAGAAATTTTTATCTATGACTTTTGATGTGCATTAGTTTTTTGTATCTTCCCAAATTGACGCGGAAAAATTATCATAATAGACGGAGTTTCTCTAGTGTATTTTGCTCTTCAGTCGTATCAAATATGTTCTTTAATTTACACCGTGACTCAATAGCGCACATTCTGCGTGATTATCTAAGCGTTTCATTTCAACTAAGCTCCTTGCAGGGACCGAACAAAAAATCGTTTAGTCGTTTCAAGAAATATTCTTTCAGACATTTTTGAGAACAAGAGATATTCACGCGGAATAGGATAGATGCGCTGCAGCTTCGATAGAAAGGCTCAAGCTATCTGAGAATTTAAATGTTCAAATGACTTTGAGCGTAAAACTTGCATGCATATGCAACACGTAACACATATTTCAGTCTGTGAGTGTGTCATATTACTATGCAACACATATTTTCAATGTTACTCCCACAGGCTGTAGCCTATTTACTGATACAAGGGCCTATGTGAACAAAGTTGTCTTTAAATTGAATAGCGGTAGAAGAATTACCGCTCAATTTTCAAGAGATGAACTTAAGAATTTATGTAATACTCGAACGTAGTCATTCATTTTGAGTTCTTGTGTATTGTTATCGCTTGGCTGAGGACGATATCACAATCCATCTACAGAAGCTAGCTTAATTTCAGCATTTATACAAGGTGTCTTTTAACACGTTTCAGTGACGATGCTATTTTTCTAGGGGGCGAAATGGCCTCACGGACGATCACATCGTAGCCAAAGTGCTAAGATTGGCTGAAAATCAAACTAACTTACCGCTGGGAGACCGTTTCGTAACCGCCGTTGCTGAGCAAGCCTCGTCATCTGCGCTCTAGGGTAGACCCAGAACTCTGCCCCCTCCAGCATAGGCTCGGCCTCTTCGCCTGTCAGTTCCCCAGTATACTTGGTCGGGCTCGTCTCTTGGTACGTCAGGTCATCGTACGTCTTGTAGACGACGTCATCATCTGCGTCTCCTTCCAGGAGCTGGACCAGCGACGGGGGCACCTCGACGGCACTGTTCGGGACAAAACGTTGATGTGAACGCTGGTCAAATGAGGTGGTTCACTACAAGGATCTAGATTGCGAGGTGAAAGTTTGAAAACATCGACTGCTATATTTAGTTCATTACCTTTAATTTTTTATCATGAGCGTCCCTTATTCTTACAAATTATAAAATAAATCTACATCTCTGATATGGTTTCCACGCACATTGAAGTCAACAAGCAGGACTTATACTCTGACATGATGGTGAACAAGGTCTCTAGAGGATAGAGTAGTGACTCCTCCATTGAGGAGGGCACGCCGGGCTGGTGGTGTGTTTTTGTTTATTGCTAATGCCTGAGGAGCATTGCTGCCTCCATGCACTGGCATAGCTACGCACGTCTTCGAGGGGCATTGTGAACGCGGCGTAATGTCAACGCGGCGTAATGTCAACGTGGCGTAATGTGAACGTGGGGTAATGCGAACGCGGCGTAATGTCAACGTGGCGTACTGTGAACGTGGCGTACTGTGAACGTGATGTAATGTGAACGTGGGGTGGTGCGAACCTGGCGTAATGTGAACGTAGGGTAATGCGAACGTTGCGTAATGTGAACGTAGATAACTTCAACGTAGGGCATGTCAACGTGAGACAATAACAACGAGAGCATATATATTTTAGATAAGATTAAAATCTGGAGGTTGTGGGGCCATTCAATATAATTAAGTAATTACCCATGTTCATTGAACTACATTTGAACGATATGATCATGATGGATGCGAACATTGAAATCCTTAAAAACTCTCCTAGTGGAAAGTAAAAACTACATTGAAGAATGGACTTAATGATGAAAGATCTTCAGAATATCAAATGACGTTATTTTGCCAACAACGGAGCGAAGCAAGCTCATGTCTCAGGTTGGATAACATCTCTAGGTTATGAGAGGACTTCAGAACTAACCTGTACTCTCCGGGACGAGAAAGAGATCGGTGAGTCCAACCTGCTCTTTTAGCGATGATGCCTCGGCACTGAGGGGCGAACACGTGTTTCCTGCAACACAAACAGCGAACCGTCGTTCAAAAAGAGCCTAGAACCGTGTTTCCTGCAACACAAACAGCAAACCGTCGTTCAAAAAGAGCCTAGAACCGTGTTTCCTGCAACACAAACAGCGAACCGTCGTTCAAAAAGAGCCCAAAACCGTGTTTCCTGCAACACAAACAGCGAACCGTCGTTCAAAAAGAGCCTAAAAACGTGTTTCCTGCAACACAGACAGCGAGCCGTTGTTCAAAAAGAGCCTAAAAACGTGTTTCCTGCAACACAAACAGCGAACCCTCATTCAAAAAGAGCCTAAAATCGTGTTTCCTGCAACACAAACAGGGAACCGTCGTTCAAAAAGAGCCTAAAACCGTGTTTATTGCAAAACAACCAGCGAACCGTCGTTCAAAAAGAGCCTAAAAACGTGTTTCCGACACAAGGTACAGGTACGAGTCCCCTAGGTAAAGCGTGAGGTCAGTTTCGCGTAATAAAACATTTGATTGTGGGCATTAAGTTAAGCTAGAGCGGAAAATATTGGGTGTGTTTTATAACGCAGGGGATTTACACAATGACTTAAAGTTGAAAAATGAGTTTTCTAGCAGAAAAATCTTTTTGTGCGGAAAAATCGAAGTGACAGTGAGAAGTACAGATGCCCTTACAGAAAAAGTCCTGAGAACACAAGCGAGTTCCTCAAAATTTTTCCCTCACTGAAGCAAGTGCACTGATGCTATCGATTCTTTCATCCTATTTAATATGAATAAGTTGCAAATTTGGTCAGACTATTTGCTGCATGGGCACATTTCATCCCAAGCTGAAAAACTGGGCCATCCCTACAACGAATTTGTGTCCGCAGCGGCGACTACAAAAGATTCCATGAATTCTCCGCTGCAGTTCAGGCTTTGGAAATGGTTGTTTTCAATGCATAATTGCGGATGCTCAGCTTGCCGTCTTGTTTCCTCATGAGGATTGAAAGAACCTTCGACTCAAATTTTTTGGCAAGTATTCAAATGCAAAAGGGTTTAGGTCAGAGTCCAATTTTACAAATTATATAATTTCTAGGGAAGCGATTGAAATTGATCTACAGCATCTTAGCTGCTTATTAGAGATAAAATATGAGGGTAAACTATCTTTAAATTATCTTGAAAGTGTTTGATTGGTAATACTTTCGTCATAACTTCATTTGTGTTCATTTATAAAGAGTGTAGCCTCACCTGCAGTCGAGAGCAGAACATGTCGTCGGTAACAGAGCTGGCATCACGAGGAACATGAGCACAGAGATCACCATCGAGCTTCCTTTGCTGTATTTATTCATGGCCACTGTAAAAAAAGAATAAAAGAATACCATTGATGTCGTAGTTATCCCAGTTGACATTGTGAATGTACGTTTGAATTATTTGTACACATACAACATCCCATGGAGGGCCACCGTCGCTGTTTTTGCCCGTATGAACCATAATTATGCAAGATCTCTTTGACTATATCTACGTTTTAGGATCATTTTCTTAAGCCCTCACCAAAACACAGGACAAATTTTCAGAAAACTGGGCATATTTTTCGAAATCAAAGCTTATCTTCCGTAATTTCAACTTTAACATAGATCTGTCACTTGAGCTAGCAAGGCACTCAGCATGAATATCGCTGGCCCGTTACCTGTTCTGATAAATAAAGCTTACTCTATTCAAAAGTATTAGGTGCGTATGCATCATTTTTATTTGCGTATTAATTACTGAATTGGTAAAATCTGAATGTCCCCAAAAACTCTTGAGAAAGATAGTTATAAATTCATTGATAAGTTAATGTTTTATTAACCAGTACAAGGCTAGTATTCGACCAGAGCTAAACTGCTGCTTTCTTTCTTCACTTAACTTCATGAATGACGGCCAGCCTCATTAATCTATTTTTTATTGATACGCTCTCACCATGAAGCCCCCGAATGCTCGATCACAGTTGCCTTCATCTGGTTCACGAAAAAAATCCTTCCATGGAGTTGCATTCTTCCCCTGCGCTCATGCACTCTTCGAGATAAGAACCTTTATTAATTTCAACACGGTTTACCGTTAAATTTTCAATGCCTTACAACAACTGGCGTGGTGAGGGATGTGAGGAATATGTAGTTTAAGCTTCCTTTTCCAAGGGAAGTACTCCGTGGTCAATAAGCTTCCTTTTTCAAGGGAAGCACTCCCTGGTTACGTGAAATGAGGCCTACGCCGAGATTCGAACTCTGGTCCTCTCGGCTGCGAGGCCACCACGCTACCAGTAAGCGTCTTCATCCCAATCCAAACGTCAGTAAAGAATTAATTTATGATGAAGAATTCATAGAAAAAAATTCGAATACTTACAATGAAATGATGGAGAAAAAGATAAAATTATAATAAATTTCCTTCCTAATTAGTTTCCTCTATCTGCCAGAGCAGAGTTGCTTCATAGAAGCAAAATGTTAAATTCTTAGAGCGTTCATCGTTCTGAAAATGAATCATTTTCATTCGGATGAATGTAACTGAAGGCCATCATTCACTGATATCGGTTCCTGTCTACCTGAAAAGGTGTAGTTTTTCGTTTAAACAGAAAATTTAGAAAATAAGTAAGAGGCGAAAGAAAAATGAGACTCACGGATGAGTATCAGAAAAAACTTTAGACAATATGCTCAAGTTTTTCGTGGAGGATGACTGGTAGTATCCCTGAATACCTTGTGTTACGGGACTCAATTATAGTTTATATGACAACAATGCTCCCTTAAGACCAGAGCCTCGGATTTGTAATAAGTTCCTTTTAGAAATCACGCCAAAATTCTCTACGTACAAAAACTTTTACTAGCTTAAGCTTTCTTATAAGCTTAACTCATTGGTTGTTCACATCGTTTCCTTAGAAACTATTATCACCTTGAACTAGCAGTAGGTGTTCTTACCTGTTTCAAAGTACGTTAGTATTGGTGGCATCGTGGCATATCAGTATGTGTTCGTACATACATATATAATTTACGGCAACGTTAGTGGTACCATGAATTAAGAGTGGGAGCTTGGATACTTACTGAAAGAATGAGCAAGCTAGAATATATTTCTTCTATCAACTTGATAAATATCTAGATCTCTGAGCTAAGGAGCAACGCAGAACATTGTTAAAATCTCCTGGGATCTCAAGGCTACGTTTGCTACTGATGGTGTCTAAGGCATTGTGCCGAAGAAGTCATTCTGTGGAACCGAAAGCAAATTTCTACGGCGTTGGACAAATTTCATCCAGTTATTCTTAACGTAAATTGACACTCAGTGTAGGAAATTCGAATGCACTTCTTGGAACCCACGTTAAATTCCCCTGAAACCCTGAAATTCGAGAATAATTGACTGAAACAAATAAAGGGACCTCGCTGCCGTGTCCAGGGCGTGAGGAACAGCAAAGTTCCTCGGGGCTCTGGAGGCACCGATGAAGATCGTCAGTGTCAGCGCTTCATGGCGTGCATTTGTTTTGGGAATGAGCTTCCTAAGCTGCAGTTTGGATCAAGAGACCGTGTGAAAACGACCTGAAACTCTTCATAAAACGCTCCGTAAACTATCCATTCCCAGGTATTTTGGGCTGCTGCTCAACTCGATTCTAGAAATGTAAAATCGGGGTATTTAAAGATTAAAAGTTTTGGAGATAGCAAATTAATTGATTTTTAGAAAGATACTTCTGACACAGTTGAAAACTGGACACTTTATTTTCTCCAAGGAACATGTAATCGAGGGCAATTTTGAGTTGATGCCCTTTAAATTTGCCTTCAATGCTCATCGTGAAAAATTTGTTTCGGATGACCCCATTTACTTTAAGAATAAACATAAATATATAAATACTGAATCCCGTCGGTAAACAGAAAGAGGCCAAATTATACCAAAAACATAAAATAACATAAAAAATAACAATTTACAAACAGCTTCGTATTATACCCCACATCAGATTGGCAGTCTCTCGTGAGGGATGATTGACTCACAAACGTAAAGGTTTGTAAGTGTCCTGGATCCCGTTCGAGTCCTATTTCAAAATAACACACGCACGTTTAGTGTGAAAACAACGTTCTACGTTTTGTCAATCTTGAGTGATACTTTATGCAAAGCTACGCAGGACAGAACCACGCTCTGGACTTCGCAGGAACAGGATCGTATGAAGTCCCTGTAGCAAAATGTAATAATATTTTTTTGTGATTACGACCGAGTATTTTAAGATATGGCGAATCAAATATGTTTTGTTTATTTTCTGCCGATCTATTTTTCGCCAAAAATACACGTTAGAGGTGGTCATTATTCTGGGACTGAAGGTAGTACGTCGTCCCTTGCGCCGCTCGTTAGGAGGCTGAGTCGCAGACCTGTTCTTTCAAGATCAGGAATCTTTAAGAGATAGAGTCCATGTTTAGAAATATGTTTTCCCTTTTTATTAGCTTTTCCTAGTTATTAACAGAAAAAATTGCAGAAAAGATATTTTATGAACACCGTGCTGAGCATTATTTGTGTAAAATAGTAATTAGAATATATTCCCTCTGATTTAGTTCACTATTAAAAACACGTCAAATTGCTCAACAGCTCTGAATTACAAATCTAAACGTGCCATAAATTCATTGTTGTTAGACAGTTAATAAAACAATTGAACTCTACTCTCAAATTTTCTTGGTCGGATACTACGATAACTCAAATGGTACACTTTAGGGTTGTGTCTTCCATGCATGACTTTCTACTCCAGGTTACTGTGGAACATGGGAACTGAAAATACTCGCTAAGTTTCCACTAGTTTGGAGAACGAGCACGAAATTTTTCTATTTACATAGTTGTTTTGTCTTAGTGATTTTACTTGTTTCCAATACCTACTGAACAACCGAAATGTTATTCGGATGAAATATATACTTTCAATGAACGAGAGGCTGATGTAAAATTGACTGATCAAAAAAAAATGTTCAAAAAATAAAATTAACGTGAAAAATAAAAGAAAAAGATACCTTCGCCATGAGTTTTCAAAAAATATTCGGCTACGTACTTGTCTTGACCAATTAGAAATGCAGATGCAATCTGATTTTCTTATGTTACCGAAAGTATTGTCGTCCTCTTTGGCTGCGATCTTTTACTCAGTATCAGAGCAAGTAACATTATCTCAAAACATAACGTTTTGTTCTTCAGTAACCACGTTCGAGTACCGTTGACGAAAACAAGAAGTTACAGCCTACGGAACATTGACAAGCGGCGGGACGAGCTCAAAACTAGTGTTCTCTCGTCTCAGAGGTGCGGTCCCTGGCTGTAATTGGACGACGCGTGTAAATTTCTCGAGCAGC
>VOMN01040960.1:0-12452 GCA_014899125.1 Orchestia grillus
GATTGCTCGTGTGGAGTGTGTGCCGGGGTACCGCTGGCCCCCCTCCGTCACCTCAGCCTCCCCCCGCGACCCCCGCAACGTCATCACGGTGTTTTGTGTTGACGGCCGTTGGGCTGTGGCGGACCAGGTCCCGGAGGGATGTGTTCTTGATTCCGACCCTCCTTGTGGTGAAGTCGTTGCACCGCCGTTTGTCGAGGTTGTGTACCGGTTAGTAACATCAATCTACGAACTTTTTTAAAGGTTAAATGTAGTTCTTCGTATGAAAACGTTTTGCTGTACGTCAGTTTTTCTTGTGAATGTACCGTCAGACCTTGTGCCGGATCCTCTGAACTGTCCATTTCATTTCACCGTTTTTTTATTATAATGGAAGGACTATCGTGAGAATAGGATGAACTGTGATCATCACGATGATGTGTAATAATATTGTGGCCACACATACTAGAATATGTGCTACACTGCATTCCCGCAGCTATGCGCTTTGCTGACATTGTTCAGTGTGCAAGTGGTGTCACTTCCCTTTGAACCCAAAGGGACAATACTTGAACAAATATATTCACGATTTATGAGCCTCCATAGCGTTTAAAGTGTTTGAAACAACTGCAATCAGTCGTGACGTAGAGGATCCAGCTGCAATGAACTCGCTGTAGTGCACAGGGAAGCAAAAAAGTTTTGTGTATATGGAATTGATTCATTAGAAAATGCATGGGGCATTGAACTACAAATGGCGTACCAGGATTTGTACAATTTGTATGAGGTTTTATTTTGTTTTGTATGAGATATACAAGGAGCATTGTAGAATTCACTGGTTATCTCGTAAAGTTTGTGTGATGATGGTGATTCCGTCCGTGTACTTACCATGGTTCACATTTTATCTCGACTCACCTCTTTGGTTAGGTATAAATCTTACATTTCTTGATCAGTCTCTTACTTCAGGTACAAATCTTACAATGCTGCTCGATCAGTCTCGTAGGTCAAACCTTAGGTTAGTACTTAGAGCGAACCACAGTTCAGATGCAAACCTCACGTAGTTTAACCTTTTAACGATCATTGTCCAGACGGCTGGGGTGCATTCACCGTCTCGGTGTAGAGGGCAGTGACCGTGTGCATACCTCAACCACGGCGTCAACATACTCCGACAGTGGCAATTAACAGGGAATTTTCAAGGTCAGGTTTAAATTCCACAGTGTTTTTCTACGTCCCTCACAGGTCGGATACAAATCTCACATTGGCGTGCAAGAATAAAATCCCGTCCGTCACGCTGGAGGCCAAGTGCGAGCAGGATTCTTGGGTCACAGCGGACACCAGAGAGAAGCTTCGAGCGTTGACCATCGGCGCGTGGCAAAAGAGGTGCCAAGCGAGTGGTAAGGATATATGCACGTATTTCTTATTGTTATTTCAGCTGACTGACGAGTATGTCTCTTTCTCGAGATAGAAAGAGCATGAACTTGAAAACGTGTGCATCATGTATTCCTTTTAAAGAAGTCTCGATGTCTTTGTAGTATGACTTTTTTGTGCTTCTTCTTTGTGTTAACTTGTGGGCATGCACCTTACTAATTGATGGTATGGGCATAACTTGTGGGTATGAGTATACTTGCGGGCATGTACCTTACTATTTCTGGGTATGGGTATAACTTGTGGGTATGAGTATACTTGCGGGCATGTACCTTACTAATAGTAGGTATGGGTATAACTGATAGTCATGGACCTTACTAATTGTGGGTATCAGTATACTTGTGGGCCTATACCTTAATAATTGTGGGTATGGGTATACTTGTGGGCATGTACCTTACTAATTGTGGGTATCAGTATACTTGTGGGCATGTACCTTACTAATTGTGGGAATGGGTATACTTGTGGGCATGTACCTTACTAATTGTGGGTATGGGTACACTAGTGGGCATGTATTTTAATAATTGTGGGTATGGGTACACTTGTGGGCATGTACTTTACTAATTGTGGGTATGGCTTGACTGCTGTACTACTGCTGAAGAATTTATGAGGTTCAAGTTCGCTATACATATAACCTTCCTGTTTTTTTGCAGATGATTGCTTATCTGGTCCGCCAATGGTAGAAAACATGAATTTTACAGTGCTTCCACCGAGGTCAGCTAATCTTGGAGAAAAGTGAGTAATGCGAAAACCTGAA
Source organism: Orchestia grillus (assembly GCA_014899125.1). NCBI lineage: Eukaryota > Metazoa > Arthropoda > Malacostraca > Amphipoda > Talitridae > Orchestia > Orchestia grillus. The sequence continues at coordinate 2,147 of VOMN01040960.1, forward strand.
TATCGTCTAATCTGTTTCCTCACATACTTAAAAGTAATCGAGCGACGCTCGAATTTCTTGTTTAAAAAGTTATTGTTCCATAAAATTTTGAGGCCTATAAATTCTCTAATTTTTCAACTAACCGGTGCACGATCATTTACAAATTTCGGTAATTTTGGTAATAGGTAATGCAAGGTGTTTGTTGTAAATTTCCTACGGTCGAATACGGGAACCTGATTTTGGTGGAATGATTTATTGTTATTCGCTAGGGACATGCGAATTTTTTAGATTTTTGACGGAATGTCGTGGCCGTCTACGGGATAATATGAAAATTTTATCTTATAGTTAATCCTTAATTTATATCGAGTATTTGATCTAATGAAGAATCTGAATCTACATTTTTATTTGAAAACAGTGCTTCATGGTAGACATTTCTTTACCATGAGGTGAATTCCTTATGCTCTAAACTTATCAACCAATCATAAAACACAAAAGAACTTGACACGTTTGCCGTGACAGGAATCTCGCTGCCTGGAATTAAAACGTTTGACGGCAGATGGTCTAGTTTTTAGGCGACCTATTGCTTAGACGACGCACGCCAATCTCTACCAAAAATGATGTCTTTTTGATATACTCTTCTTGAACTTCCTTGCAGGAACATTCCAGTTCCTCTGAAATTCATCTTGCGTGTTTTTTCAAGTGTATCAGCAGGATACGTGGGCTGCACAACGGGGTATGAGATGGGAAACAACGCCTCGCAAGCGCTGGTTATATGTTCCCCCGACACCAATCACAACTGGATCCGCTACGACGCTTGGCGCGAGATGGTCGAGTCCAACAACGGACCTCTCCCTAATCTGNGTTGGTCCTCAGCAGGTCTTGGTAGTCTTGCCTGAGAGAACGTTGAATTTTAGTACGTGACCGCGCGAGTAAACCGTACTCGTCGTGAATATTTAGAAAAGATTAGGAGATAAAGATAGTTAAATCCTATTTGACATAGAAACTCGTCGTCTCAGTCTTTTAATCGTGGCATATATATGCGTTAAATATCTTCGAGATGAAATTGACTTAGTAATGTATCTCTATCCCCATGCTGCTGATGGAAACTTTCAGTTGCCCTGTTTTGTAGTAGTGATCTTAGCAATATTCTGGGTTTATGGTTGAGAGGATTTCATCAATTTATAATTTTCATGTACTCAAACAATAAGCATTTACAATATAAGGCCTGACATTTACGTCAATTTTAGTGAAAACTGTTTATTGGGATGCTTCTTGTCAGTTATTATTAGGTGACTTGGAGTCTGGGAATTTAAACAATGTCTGGACTGGTTGACTTCACAGTAGACGCTCTCGCCTTCTCACGCAACAAACATTGTGCAAGAGAAGTGGACGCCTCGGAAATTACCGACATTCCTGTCCAACGCCCCTATGTTCTCGCGTGTAAATCACTATAGAATATGTGTTATAAATGCAGTCATTTCAATGTAAATTATATAGAATGTTGCCACATAGTTGAAAAACGTTTGAAACGTTATCTGAAATTAATCTTGAAAACTTGGCAATGATAAAATGAAGTGCACGGCCGTGAAAGTAAGCACGAAAGCCCGGTAGGAAATCCCAAAGTTCAATTTCCCAAAGCCCGATCATTAATCATTGGGAGCTCATCACGGGGCATTGCAAGGTTCTATCACGACCTTGGCTTTAGCGATATGAAAAATGACTCCGTAAATCTTGAGGGTCTAAGAAAGTGTTAGAAAAGGAATTTGGATTACCAAAGATAATTAAAATGCCTTACCGTAAAACGAATGATAAGTTCACAGAATTTTATTTCTTCCTTTCGAACAACAATCGCATTAATCAAAGATTTTTAATCGGAATAATTACGCACATAAATTCGTAAACCAATTTGTTTCCACCCATTGAACATACAACGATTTACTTTAAAAGAAGAAAATGAACTTCGAAGAAGCGTATTTCATTCTGTTCTCAAGTTAAATATGAAAGCTTCGTTACGACTTATGAAACTGGAAAACTTGAAGATACCAGAAATTCAGTCAAGGGTTACATGCACTACCAGTTCTATACAGTTTCGTCAAGACAAGCCGTGCGCTTGGTAACTTTCAGTATCTGGTATGGGATTTATCGACATATTTCAAGACGTAGTTTTAATAGATATTATTACTGACATCTTTTGTCCTTTGGAAGTGTGCGACTTAATGATGCTTGTCTAAAGATTAGGTGAAAGAGTTCTTCGTAATTATAAGTACATGCAGTATTTCAACCAACTTTTTCATTACAATTAGTAAATATATCTTGTCGAATCATTGACTTAGCGTTCAATATAGAACCATTTACAAGAACCTAATAATCTCTGAACAACCGCCATCTTTGGTAATTGAATTCCAGAAGAACCTGCACGAGTCCATTCCTATGATTAGAGAGTAAACAAAAATCCCGAGGCTCAAGCACCAAAAACAACGCGCAGTCGGGACGATCTCGATGAAATGTGGTCTCGGAAACTGAGGCCCAGGCAATTCCGTAAATAGACCTGGGACTCTCGATCCCTTCACTTTACAGTCTTTTTCTTGCCCATCCACTCGATCATTGCTAACAAATTGTCTTAAAGAAAGTTTGGGCAGTTCTTCATCACCAGCAAACCATTCTGGAGACAAATATTTTGTCAGCTATAGAGGTTTCCGCTAAGCGTTCATTTTCCACGCTTGAATAGCTAGAGTCGAGGTGTATAGCTATAGCTTAACATCCTTATACTTCCCTACTCCCGCAGTGTGCAGTGCAGTTTCATGAATTTATTCAGCTATACATTCACTTAGAAGAGCTGTTCTAACTTTTATGTACGGAAAAGAGTATTTCACTCACTTCAAAACCTATAACATGAACGCTTGCGAACTGGAATTGATTAGGCTTTTCAAACATACAAATTATTTGTTTATCTGATTGATGCAATGATCATCTTCAACGATAGTTTCCCCTCACTGAATACATATACACGGCAAGCACCGATAAATCCAAGCAAGTAGTATTCGTAATCATCTAAGATGGGCTCTTCTTGACAGGACTGCTCAACTTAAGGTTTGAGACACCTAGTTTACTCGTTTGTTATGTGGCGTTATTATCTGTATTTAAAGTTCTACTATCTGAATTGAAAGTTCTACTCTGGATCTTCTAATTTCCAGAATCATCTCATTCGACGATAAGTCTATACTAGTTTGTCCTCTGATGAATATAATGGATATTAGAATATTTCCCGCCGGAGGTAAAAATTTCCAGAATCAAACACATGAGGTGGTAGGCACACCAGTTTCCATTTTGTGAAGTAACATACAATTAATAAATCACTCTAGAGATTTACATTCCTAGAAGAACATCCTCGAGGGAGCAGATATACCCGTCGCCATTTCATGAAAGAATTTGTACAGGAGTTTCTCTCAGCAATGTTTTCCCTTCCAAATTGAAGCACATGAGGAAATAAATCCACCCGTTTGTTGCAATATTCTACCCTAAGTATTTAACCACAGATGTCCCCACTTCCAGGTTGAGACTCTCGAGGCAGCGGTGCAGACAAGCCCGTTATTAATTTGTTGAAATGACACACGAATTTCTCACTGTTGATGCTCGCGTTTGCAGAATGCGACACTGGAGGTGGGAGGCCTGCCCGTCTGCCAGCCGGCATGTTCCCCTCAGTGCCTCAACGGAGGCACGTGCACGGAGAACGGAGTCTGCATCTGCCCCTCCAACTACCGAGGGCTTGACTGCTCTGAGCCTTGTGATGAGGGCGGGAAACTGTGCTTGCACCCTCCGCCCATCATAAAAAATGCAGATATTTATTACAAGTGAGCTTTTCGTCTCAATTGACGTGATTTAGTATGCGAACTTATGAAGAATTGTTCAGAGGTTATGGTCGGAACGTGACGAGTTTTGTAGTTTAGACGCAGTTCTCGCTCGGACTCACTTGAACCACTGTCGGTTCCATGGGTAAAATTATTCAATGAGCTCATATGTGATTTCAAATTTCCGACGCAAGGAATCAATACCATGAGAACACGTTGCTGAATGAACAGGTTCATTGTTTGAGCATTTGTGCATCGTAATTGCGCTTATTTCTTTTCAATAGTTATACTAAGACGTCCATGTTGCTTTCCTACTAGCTCAATATGAGTAGGTTTTCAAATCGTCTATTTGAATGTTTCTAAATTGCAATCTTTTGAAATTTTGTATCATAGAAATTTAATTCTGCTCAGATTAGTTTACTCACATTAAGCTCCAAATCTTCCGTTAACTTCTTAAACTATTCTAATTTTTCATTTTATTAAGGCAAGATCAGTACCAAAGAAATTAGATTTAAACAAGTAGAACGCCAGACGGGATTATCAATGCGACTCTTGAGTTTTTATTCTACCGGGCATTTGGCCACTTACTGTAGCGTGCTAGTTCAAAGAAATGTTGAAACGAAAAGTGAGTTCCAGTATGCCTTGTTCTTGATTTTATTCCTTGTTCTTGATTTTATTACTTGTACTGTATCCCTTGTTTTTTATTTTATTCCTTGTCCTTGATTATGTCCCTTATTTTGATATCCCTCGTTTTGATATCCTTTGTATTCATATACCTTGTATTCATATCTCTTGTTCTGATATCCATTGTTTTGATATCCCTTATTTTGGTATACCTCGTTCTGGTATCCCGTTCTGGTATCCCTTGTTTGGTATCCCTTGTTCTGGTTTCCTTGATGATTCCTTGCTCTGGTATCTCTTTGATGATTTCTTGTTCTGATATCCCTTCAATGATCTTTCTGATGTCCCATCTGATACGCCTTGTTCTTGATTTTATTTCTCAAAATGAGTGAAATTGCCCAATTTCGCCTCTGTGGGGAGTCGAGTGATCTTAACTAGTTCTATATTTGCTAGCATTTATTACGTTGCAGGAATAACGTCGTTTTAAATATTTTCGGAGCTCAGTGTGTAATTCTACGTAACATATGCTCTCAGACACCGATCGAAATTAGTTCCACTTCTAGAACGCTTTTAAAAGATGCAACAAAAGTGTGAAATGAAAAATAAAGATGAAATAAAAATCTTTCGCGTAAAAAACGAATCAACTATAGTCTGTTGTAAGACACTGAACGGAACATTTTAATCTGAACCGGATCAGTCATCACGTCAACGCTCATTGTCGAAATTGAACTGCTAACACTTCTAGTTAGTTAAATCCTATTTACGCAAAGCTATCTCCTGCCAAACTACCGATTGTATTCCATTTATACCTGCTGTAACACTCGTTGGCTCATTGAGTGCATCGTAAGTACATCGGTATATTCTTTTATTTGCCTAAATTTAAAAAAACTTCCCTGATTCTCATATTTTCCTGAAGAGATTGGGGGTAAGATATTCACCCGAGACTGCAGGTTTCCCGACTTCTCTTTACCTCTAAAATCCTTGAGAGCGGCTTTTATAAAACCTTTGACAGTACATACAGTAAAAATAAAAATTGTCTTACCACTCGACAGTGTAGTATTTCATCATTCGAAATACCTACCTACTGATAGTTTTTTGGTACTCTCCAGCGGGTCCGTGGCGGTGGTAGAGTGTCACGCTGGCTACGAACTACTGACGGGTCTCACGCACTACCACATCTACTGCAACTACGACGTGTGGCTGGCTGTCAACAACCATGGCGGCATCGACAAGCAGGTAACTCGTAACCTTAACGCCCGTAACTCCATCGTGTCGCGTCCCACGCTTGAAACGAGAATTCCGGGGAGATTTGGGACAGCTGTGCCCGTTGTGCCTTGTTTGACGCACAACACAATTTTGAATGTTCGCTGTGACTTTTGAGATGTTTTACCCACTGCGTATTGCCTCACGCTAGACGCAATAAGCGAGGACCCGTGATCCAGTGAGCGAGGAACGCGGTAATTTTTACACGTATCTCTCCAACTTATGTAAATGGTACGTCGAGTTACGTAAACGGTACGTTGAGTTACGTAAGCGGTACGTTAAGTTACGTAAACGGTACGTCGAGTTACGTAAACGGTACGTCAAGTTACGTAAACGGTACGTCAAGTTACGTAAACGGTCCGTCAAGTTACGTAAACGGTACGTCAAGTTACGTGAACGGTCCGTCAAGTTACGTGAACGGTCCGTCAAGTTTCGTAAACGGTGCGTAAGAGCATGGCTTCACATGAAGAATCTGGTTTCTGTGTAAATTGTACATCACTTAATCATATTTATAGCAAAATGTATCGTGTCCACGTCCATCTTAAGCACGTGTTTTAGGAGGTGCAATGATGGATTTTCTTAGGAAAAATACAAGTTCGAACATGTTAGAACCCGTCGTAAAATTTGCCGCACGTTTTCTCACCGAATATTAGAATGAAACAAATTTTTTCGTTACCAGTTTCCAGGACCTAACCAACAACCAAAATCAAAATTAACTTACAGATTCCTTTGTCCCGGCGCACAGCATTAACTTAGATTGCTTTCCTTCCAAGATTCTGCCCACCTGTGACCCGGTGTGCCAGCTGCCCTGTCTCAACGGTGGCACGTGCGTCGGTCCCAACACGTGCGACTGTCCCACGCAGTACCGGGGGGCAAACTGTCAAGTCCCAAAACAGCCTGAATGTCCGACTGACCCAGAAGCCGTCCCTAATGGGTTCATACACATCACGTGAGTCACGTCGTGTTCTCTTACAAGTTATTTTAAATGGTTGGCAACGAATTCTTTCAGTACTGTGGCTAAAAAACTGAGTCACCTGCTATTAATACAGATTAGGATTTCTACGAGCACGAATAATGGCGGCTATTCTGCCAACCATTGAGTCGGCAAATGTTCTAATGTACACTTGGTCAATTTTAAATCACGCTTGCATCAACTGATCTCGTAGTGCAGCCACAGTATGTGGATAATTTTCTCGACGTCTAACGTGTCGTTCTAGGTAGTCCCTCAAATTTTATATTGGGTTCATGTCTGGCGTCGTAGCTGGCCAATCCAAGTCTTCAATATATCCTGAATGACTGTCATGTACCATCCTCGAAATCATCTCGGAAAACAATACACTGGAGCTAAAATAACAATAGTGAAAAATATTTTGTCCTGGGAGCTTTCGTTTTTTCTCTTTATGTTTCTTGAACATTTAGTTGTTTACTGTGAATGAAAATTGCTATGCTGAAAGCAGTAATTTTCTAAATGCTATTTTCAAGAAATCAAATTCCCGAGGTCATTGCTACTTTCGGTTTTTACGTTCAGTAAAGGAAACCGAAGAAATAGTGTCATGTGCCAATGACGATAATATTCGTTTTTTTTAAATACGGTAGTAGTGTCACATCTAAAATAAGATTCCATGTTCACGCATGTGAAATGAGATTCATTTATGTAAAAAAGCTTGCTCAACCTCAGCACATTCTGTGGTAAGTATTACGTCTTTATTCAAAGCATTTAAAAAATAGTTGGTACGACTGCAATCTTAGAGGTAAGAGCATTTTGAATATCGAATTACTTGCTCATTTGTATTTCAATTCTAGCGCTTAGCGACAGAATTTCACAATATATGGATTTTGCGTCGATGACCCATAGTTTGAACGAAATTTCTAGCGCAGCGTTGCTCAACGTTCTCACCCTAGGGAACCCCTGTGTTTAATAACGAAATAGGTTAGACATGAAGATGTTCGTACTGCTGTAAAAAAACAAAGAATATATTTGGCATGTTTTTGTAATATTACCTACATGAAATAAAACAGAAATTCACAAGTACATTAGTTCAACTCACTTGTTCTTGCGGAACCTAAGGGTCATGCTTTGTTTCACCCCACTTGAGAAACTGTACTTTAGTGTCTCTGGGACTTATGTTCATTAGAATATTAGTAGCATTAAAGTGCAAAAAAGTAGGCTAATGATACTCGTTTCTGGCACAGGATTTAATGTTGACGTGTGCCTTTTTTGGGCTTCATGCAATCGCAATCACCTGACAGGATAATTTTGGGTGGCACCCCACGTCAGTTTACGTCGTTGTACAAATTGAATTGGGCCACAATTGAATGGAGTAGTCGTTTTTTGAGGGTGAGTATTGTAGGAATTTATGTCTCATTGAAGAGGTTAGTCTTTTCATTCACATATGATTATTACAGCGTTGGTATTGCAATAGGAATATGTTTGAACTAACGAAGTTATATAGTTAAATATGCTCAATATCAAAACAGACTTACAAATGGCTCATTATCGAAGTATTTTTCTTAATAACACTAACATTATGAAAATGCTAGTGCTACATTATCCATCTAATTCAACTCAGCCTCCTGTGCAAACTTTACTTGGCGCTGCAGAGCAAGCGGCCGAAGTCTACAATGCGCGGAAGGGTACGAGTTACGGGGAGGATTACTCGAGGCCGTCGTCTGGTGCCAGGAGGGGAGGTGGGTGTACCCCAGGGCGCTGTACTCGGGCTCGCACCAAGACCAAGGAGCTTCTTCTGCAGGAATAAAGGATCATCACCATTTACAGAGGTAATGGAGCAGAAAGCTCTGGAATAAATAATGAACTCTTGATTCTTTCATGCCCCGATGAATTCCTTAAAGAGCCTCCGCTGAAGAAAAAATTTTGCTTTTTTTTCTTACTCACCTGGAAGTTACGGTGGATTTTTTCCAGTTTATTGTGATTCGCGCGGCATATTTTTGGCGCATCAACCTGATGGAGTTTTTGAGACTCAAGTTTTAGGCAGTTCTGCGCTGTCAATTTTTAACTGAATCTGAAAGTCAATGATAAGCGAGTGAAGTGTTAACGGATACCAGTCGCTAAAAGTAATTGCTCGACTAACATAAGTTTCGTGGTTTCTGTAAATATCCTATTCACTGAACGTTATATGATTTATTCAAAGATGTGCATATTAATTCATTTTTGCACTCTTTCTCTCAACTTGCTCTGCCAAATACAAGAACATAAGCAAGCTCTTATACCTAGAAGAGTACATAGCGTCTTTCATCCAATATAATTCGCACTGAAAATATTAAAAAAAAATTAGGAAGTGTCCTGCAAATTAACTTCAAAGCTCAATTTTTCTTTCGCATAAAAATGATGTAGCCTATGAATAAGAAATTTTTTCTTCGCCGAGTTTTTCAATTTACGTTCTGAAGCAAGGTCTGGAATTCAATTCAATAATTGTTTTCAAATACTCTTCTGAGGTAAACATTTTCGTTCACGGTTGAAGGTGGTATGGAGTCCTTAAATCAGATGCTTAAAAATTAACACTTAGCAATATTGGGTTAGGTATAAATAAATTTGCATAAGAATATTATTGAACATCGGTCTTCCTCGGTATTGAATATTTTAGCACTATCAAATTAGTTACCTGTACGTATATACTATGGCAGGAATTTCATGACTGATTATTGCATTCTGTGAACAATAGCAGGAATATTGGTTTACTAATTGGTGATAGCTGATTGGACTTTTGATATTGTAATTACGAACAACTAATAATTTTAAATTACTAATATTCAACAGAGTTGCTTTAGTCACTTCTTTTTTTCAACAAATATACAAATAGGACCAATCAATATAACAGCCTTGATTATATTCCAGCATAAACGCGTTGATGGAGCTAAAAATAAAAAACAATGGCTGGAATTTTGAGTTATTTTTCTCCCATCACCGACGTTTTACTGCTTCCGTCGTCCATTTTTCATGAATAAGGAAACCAAATTTTTCATTACGATTGTTTTTTTGTAGCTTGAGTCTGAGTGGGTTCTCGGAGCCGCAGTTCTCCCCCTGCCTGCCGGTGTGCGACCCGCCGTGCCGTAACCGCGGCCTCTGCGTCAGTCCGGGCCTGTGCGAGTGCCCCCAGCCGTTCCAGGGCCCCTCCTGCGAGCAGCTGGCAGAGGACCTGTGCTGGGTGCCCCCCCCAACCATCGGCAACGCCTCCATCATGTTCAGGTGCTCTGGTTCTAGTCTTCGTTTCCTGAAATCAAAACAAATTTTTGGTTGACTGCGCGGTTTTATTCACAAAAAACAATTTTCATAGACAACGTCATGCATTCATTTTGCTGCGCAGTTTCAGGAATATTTGTTAAGGTTTTCATGTGACTTGTTAATGGTGAGAAGCAAATATTAACGACTTGTTTGAGCTTAGGAAATAAAATGAAGTTTTGATTCGTCCTTCTATTTGGTTGCAATCTCATCTTACTCATTTGCATTCGTGCTAACTTGACGTTAGAGATGCATTTCTGTTCAGGCCATACTCGTGTATTCGATCAATATGCGAAACTGACCTTAACATTCAGCTTGGATTCTCAAATGAATAAATATATGCAACTCTCTGAGCTTT
>VOMN01040970.1:0-18149 GCA_014899125.1 Orchestia grillus
GCTCTGAGAGGCATAGCTCAAACTCGCAGTAATGAGCCTCTACCTGGAACGCAATAGCCAATTAGAGCAAAATCAGAGGCTAATCTCCATAGAAAATGAGCTCACAATTAGCTTCATTAGCTGATCAAGCATGTGGTATGGTAAAATGCATATCTTAAGTTGTAATAAATTTAGATGCAAGTGAAAAAACATATGGTACAAAATAATAATGCACTATAATTTGGTTGCAAAATTTATTATTTAGGTAACACATTATACTATGCAGCTTTGAAATATTGATTTGGCTTGAATTAACTCAAACTTTTTTATAGTTTCTCATATCACTTGTGTTTCAATAAAATTCAAGAATTATTAACAAACAAATAAACACACCAAAATTACAAATTTCCCAAATTAAAAGAACTTATTATAGATTAAGATATAAATGATAACAGAATTCAAAACCTCACTTTAATTTCCTTTACCATGTAAAATATACCCAATTCCAACATACCTGTATTCACATTATACAATATTTTCTTAACAATGTGCATATGCAAGTCGGTATTTAAATATCTTTGACTAGTAAGCATTTTACTTTAGCAAGTGATATTACAAATATGGCAATAGTAAAATCAATGTAATCTTATGAAATAACAAAATGCAACAATAACTTACCAAATTGAATATGATGAAGAATATACTGCTTTTAACTAAAAATGATGGTACAACTAATTTATCAATCATTTTTAATGTTTGCTTAATTAGCTAAAACAATTATTCTTTTGGATAGAAAAATGTATTATTACATTTAAATTTTGACCTCAACATCACAAAGATTTCAGATATGATACATAGTTTACTTGATGAACCACAGAAGCATGCTGACCCTCCAATTGAGTTACCATTATCATTCCAACAGATAAGCTCCCACCACATCAAGTGATAACCACATTTGAACATTCTTAGCAAATAAATAAGATAATAATAATTGCAGTCAAGAAGGAAATAGTTAACGTAAATGTAACACCAAAAAAATCTAATTGGAGGCGAATTTAGAAAATTTGACACAGCAATAATAAATGCATTCAGACAATTTCAACACACTTCCTGCAACAATGTTATCATCATGCAGGGCTACTCAGGACAATTTTTAAAAGTCTTTGCTAATAACTTTTTACTATTTATGATTTTCAAATAATTTTGTAAGTTTTGTTATAGCTATAAAATAGTATAAGCACAAAAATATTTTAGCTGCCAACTGTACCTCATAGTAGAAGAAAAACTAGCATCCCAACTCCCATGTAGCTCTAGCATTTTGGGCAACTTGGAACACTGGCAAAAATTTTTAGCAACATGCTTTAAAATAATTTATTAAATAGAAAATTTTGCTCTGGCTTAGCAGGTGAGCATAGCAATGTAGGAAACTTCTAGAAAAATTGATGAACAAGCATTGTAAAATATCCTTTTTTTAAATTACTGATATACAAGAATGGATGGTAGTGTTCAAATTTGATTTTCTGCTTGATAAAAGTGCATGGAAAGTGATCAACATGCAACAAAACCCAGCGCATAAAGAAAGTGCACAAGTTGTAATTGTAATTCAAATAGAGCAACACCTCAAATTGAATTGGATGATATCTTGCTCTGAGATTCAAATATTCAATTTTAAGACCTGGTGTTCTACATTCAAAACTGATGAAAATGTGGAACAATTCACACACTTGTGCACAAGGATAGAAGATGAACTATTGATGAACTATTGATGAACATCTTGTCTTTCATGGGGCTCAGGACTAAAGATTTGCAAATGAGACAAATCACTGCAAATTTTACCCTATGCTTGATTATCTCTGATCAAAAAGTGGGGCTTGAGTCATGTAAATACTAGTAAATACTAATCACCTGGAACAGAAATAAACAAAGATTCTAGTTATTTCATACACAACCAATTGGATTAAAATTTTCATTAAACATGAGCTATGGAGTATCCTGAGTTGCCCATGCAAAGTGTCCTGAAGTATCTAGCTAGCAGAAATGGCCCTTTTATTTTATTAGAGCTATCTAGATAATTTGTGATAGTAGGGTTCCACAGTAAACTCTTATCTACATACAACATCAAACATTTATGGTCTTCAACCTTTTTGATTTTTTCCTCACACCTTGGTAGGACCAACTTTGAAAAATTGTAAAGTAAAGTTTTTAAAAATTTTTTTTTAGTATTAATATATCAATTTAAATATTTAATACGTCAAATGAATATCAAAAATGTTAAACTTTATTACTAAAATTATAGATTCAAGAAATTCTATAAACTTTTTGTTACTATGATCTCCAGTATCCAGTAAGTGGTCATTTATCCTGAGTTATCCCAGGAGTCATACGTATGATAACATTTTCAAAAGGTAAAACTCTCCATTTAGGGATCACATTGCAGAAAATAATCTAATTCTTGAATGCACTGTGTATCATAAATGATACAAATTAACAATTTGATGGAATAACTGGAAGTCTTGCCTTGTATCATATATGATACAACTAGCAAATTAGTAAATTAAATGAAAAATTTTTCAATCTGATTTGATCTTTGGGTGTACTGGTTTATTAAAATGTAGAATTGCCCTCAAAATATTTCATTTATCCTTTAGATACATGTGTGCATTTAAGGGTTAATTTAAACCACTTTATTATCCAATAAATCATTTTTATTGTTTGAATTTATGAAATTGGATAGAGGTAGCATTAATCTTATACTTCATCACTGGAAAAATATCAAGGAATTGATGACAATAGCAGTCACAACACTTTCAAAAATTTTTAGTGCCAGTTGGATCCTTTAGATGGAACAGTACAGCACAATAAGTAATAGATTAATGTCCTATTAGATATTTCACATTTTCAAAATTTGCACAGGCAGTACAGTTGAATTAATAATTGGTACTATAAAATTAAAGGGCTTCATTTCAAATCATGAACTGTTTTAAATTGAAATTAATATCAGTGAGTCATTCAATTCTTGATATTGTTGTCTGAAAGATCTGAAAATATATGCAGAGATTTAAAATTTATAATATGTATTAGCTTATTTGTCTAGAAAATAATTAAAATGTCTATTATTGTTCCAGGTTATTAGTATTTACAGGTTCTTGTGCAGTGGAAAAGCATCATTCTTTTGAACATGAGTAAGAAGAATTTTAAGACAATTCATCTTATTTACAAATCTTTAGCACTGAGCCTCACTGAAGGTGAAACAGTTCAGGAAGTTTGTTTGTGCACTTTCATCCTTGTACACAAGTGCATAAATTTTTTTCAGGTTTTCATCAATTCTGGATATGGGAGACTAGCCTGGGTATTGAATGTTCTTAATCAATATATTGCCCCATTTGAATCTAGATGTTGCCACAACTGAATTGCAATTAAGACTCAAAACACTTTCTTCATGAGCTGTGGACAAGATATCAATTGTATTCTATGCTTGGCTCCTGAGCACAAAACTGAATTTTGACATTACATAATACTCTGAATTACCAGAAATTTAAATTTATTTGAATTTAGAGAAAAATCAGTTTTTACAAAGCTATCAGCATGATTATCTACTGAACCAGAAAAAATTTCTATGAAAAATCTAAGTTTGAAACATATTTTTTCAACTCTTAACAATTTTATTTAAATAAAAACATTTGAAAAATTGTTCTGATTAGCCCAATGTAAAGTTAGCCTACAGCCAAATGGGCTACAGGGTTGTCAAATGAATAAAAAGTACAGCCATTGAGCCAAATACATGAACTTGATTTGAAATAAGGGCTAAGAGCCTAAGATGCCTTCATATGGCTTAGAACTTTGCTCCAGCAATTACATGTCTCTAAAACATAGTTTCCTCTTAACTTATTCTCTATGAACTAAATATCAAGAAAGTTCTCAAAGTATCAGCCAGGGCTACTCAATGAAATCATCAATGAAGAAGTACAACTGAAAAATAACAGTTTCTTTAGAAAACAAACCTACTAAACTTCTACAGTCATACTTGTAAGCTCAACATAAACTAGTAGTTTGCCACCCAGTTACTATGACCTATTCCGTATATTTACTATAAAATTCTTCACCACGTAACACAAGTGAATACAAACACACAGCAGAAGGGAAACACACTAAGGTTTTTAGTTGAAAACAGTTATAAAATGCACGGAATTGCCGAGTACTCTATTAGCAGTATTAACGTATCAAAATGCATTCATAAGGGTTTGTTGAATATATATCATATCGCGGACTACAGCAAGAGCATCTGAAGCATAGTGCAATGCATTGCGACAGCTAATGATAATACAATTCAGTCATATGCAGCAATAGTAAGTGTAATAAATCTCTAAACTGCAATATTAATTTTAGGCTCATGTTTCCTACTTAATCCGTTTGATTTAGCATTCACGACTATGACACTTTCTCGGAACGTCTTTTACTGTGCTTCTGTCTGCGCAATCTGAAAGTTTCTGCAATGCCTTCGGAAGTTCGGATCATGAGCTTCTTTTCCGTACACGAAATCCTTCACGAACAGAAAGTTACCTCGCTGGGACCAGTTTTTTTCTGAGTAGTTATTCGAAACCTGTAAGTCTTGAAGAAGTTCTTTTGAGATGTTTACTATACAGTATAAATTGTCTCAAATTAACATTTGAACTGATCATGAAACGCTGTTAAAAATAATGCACATTCATATATGTTTTAACATTTTATTCATAATAATCAGAAAAAAATTACACAGACATTATGAATTTGGAGTACAAAATAACTAAGTTCTGAAATAAGTAGGTTACATTTTTAGAAATGTCTTTACAAAAGTCCAAAGAAACGACGTGCTTGAAAGAACTTGTGCATATTTTAGAGCAATTTTTACAGTAATGCAAGGGATAGAATGAAGTTTCAGATGCGTTCTCAAAAGTTAACTTGGAACTTTAGCTGTTAGAGAAAAGTGTGCTAAAAAGAATGTTGTTGTTTTATTCCGGGGTTGAGCGATTGCGCTCTACTTAAAACATAGACTTTACCCTCGCATATTGGCTCTCATTTTGTGGTTCTTATCTTGAATTGATAGAAGAAAAAAAGAAAAAATGGCTTGGGTTTATCATGCTTTGTATGTGACCGATTACTGAATAAACTATTTTTTCTTATCAATGCAAAATAAGAACTACGAAATGAGAGCCAATACGCGAGGGTAAAGTCTATGTTTTAAACAGAGCACTGTCGCGCATATATGCACATATATGCACAATATTCTATGTATGTTCCATTAGTAATTTAAATTTCAAATGAATGCTCTCAAGCAATTCATCCCTTCTCAAATTCTGATCAAAATGCATTGTTTTAGCTCATGTGATCAGCTATCGTGGAGGGTCAAAGGAATTGAAATAGGCAGGACTATGAAACTAAAGTCTGCAAAATAAAAAAAAACACGTTTCACTACTGTCCTAAGATAATTTTAAGGGCCCAGTTGCAGAAAACATATCTGAGGCAAGTGTCACCCGAGTCCGTGTGACGTAATCGTAGGTTAATATTGTCATCCCAAGTGAAAGATAAATTACTTTTTGAAGTCATTTATTTTATTGTAATTTGTGTCTTTTCCGTACTAAGATGCATATTTCGTTATGATAATTTAAAGAAACCTCCAGGCACACCTAATATGAATGGGGCTTTCTGGAGCAAGGGTGAAACTTTCCGGTTTAATTGGGAAGCTAGGCTTCGATTCCTGGCTGAGCCGTCGGATTTTCACGGAACTACGGAGTGCTTCCATTGGGAAAGGAAGCTCAACCCTCACATTTCTCACGTCACTCACGCGTCAGTAATTGTAAAGCATTGATAACCCAATGATATAAGGTAGGTCAACAGTGTCTCCTATATATTAATACGCTTGTACCTACGTACGTACCGTTCCGTTACGTTTCGCCTCCTTTCAAGTGAAATTTCAGGTCTCGAGGGAAGTATCCTGCATACGGCTTGCATGTTTTGCTATAAAAAGCCAGTCTTCGCGGCACATTTTCAGTTTCCCTATTAGAGTTCAGACTACTCGCATCATCAAGAAGAAAATTGCTTCCAAGACCGGACTATCTCTGCCCTGAACCTCTAACCTCTGTCCAACACTTGAGAGGACCACTTCTCATGGCTGGTTCATCTCAAGTTTGTTTATCTAAATTTCCGTGAAATTTTCGCGGGTCCTTCTCGTATGAATAAATACGATTATTATCTCCTTTATATCTCATTAGATTATTGGAAAACGTTAGTGTGAGACTACAATTGAAAAAACAATTTTTAAAGCTTTAAAGCTAAATCGCTGCATCATTTGTGATTTCATGACTACCGCCCTCAGCTCGGAAACAATGCTGTGTCATTGATGCATGTGGCCTTCGTAAACTAGTCCAAAAACTAAAAGTTGACTTACAACTTGGGTGCTTCTTAATTTTGGTGTAACAGGAAAAATAATGTTGTTGCTTACTCACTCTAAAATATATATTTAAGCATTTGCCTAATTCTAATGAATATAGATTTCTAAAAATTGTGAAAAAAAACATATTTTTAGTAAATCCCTCATTTAAAATGAGTGGAAGAATTTCAGTGTGGGTGTACAGAGTAATTTCGTTACAGAAGTATGCAGTTACGATTGAAACTATTTTCATTTAATTTGTCGCCACTACAGTACTTATGGAAATTTGAGGGAAATGTTTATTAATTTTCTCAGGATCATTCTATAGTACGAACACACGAGTAATTTAGCAATCACAGTGAAGTAATTTAGTACATAATGCGACAATTCAACATTTAACCTTAGCCTCCCCAGAGTAGACTTTTGGTCACGTGTAAATACCGCACACGATGAGGGACAAAACGACTGATCTAATGGGCACGTTCTGACTGAAATACAGTTGCTAAAATGAAGAGAGATACTGATAAGTATCTGTTTCCTTATTGATAAAATGAGTTGGTTGCCTTAATATTCTTCCCACTAAGCGCAAGTTTTGGACCGTAAAGCTTTACGTTACATGCCATTCTTCAAGACAGATTGCTAAATTATTTGGAACACTCTGGGATGAACAAGAAAACATCCATTTCAAAACTCATGCAGTGAACGGAAGCAGTCACAACTAGTTAAAGTGCTTTGTTGCTAACGAAATACAACTAATTTCGAAAATAGTATGATAGCCACCATTTTTTCTAGTTCTGGCTAGGTTTGTTTGGATTTTTTTTCTGCTTCATTGCTTACGATCTTAGCTCATTAGGATTGAGTCGTTGCCATCGACATTTTTTTTTACTATTTTTTGACTTGTCGTTCGTTACTATAAATTATGAGAATTTCTGTTGAGACCATCACCTCTTACTTCAGTTTACGTTGTCGGACTCGAGCGTTCACCTTATTTTGACTTATAATGAGGGTATTCAAACTCTATAATACACAGTTTTTATTGTTTCTCATGGCTTTGGTATTTACCTCGGAAGAATAAAATTACTTCACTTGGGCAGGAAAATTCAAAAGAAGAAAATGGTTGTGCATGCGCTTGCGAAAGCGTGCCGGCCATAGTAGTCGGAGTACCGAGAGTACTTAGAGCTGTACTGTACTGCACGTATGATTGTGTATTCATTCTAACTTTCATTTATGGAAACTCGTTTTCACTACCAAAATTCGAAAGAAGCGTGATGATACCCCTAGTAAACTGTATCTTTGTTCCTACCAGCGTTAGTGCAGGTGATTTAAATTGCAGGGTACATTTTTCTAATAATAGGCTACAAGACACAATTTTAAGACTTATTCAGCGTGATATTAACTATCCGTGAACAAGCTTAACAAGTGAAGGTTTCCGTCACCGGAGACACATACCATCCTGTACTGTCATCATCCCCATTCTAATTGATCAGTTTAGTAATAGCAACACCTACCCTGAGAATCTACATTTACAATTACATTGAAATTACTGATACAAAAGTACACTTACGCAGGCTCACTCTGAGTCATCGCCCTGCGTTGCTACTTACAAACATCAATCTCTTTACATACACTTATCAAAGTACGAAATCTTAATCGTATTCATATCAAAGCTTATTTCAGTTTCTAAAACAGACATTGCTTTCCTTAAAATTATAAAGTAAGCACGACGTTTATAAATTTTTTACGTTTCTAAAATCTTAACCACCCTGAAATGCCTAATGTGGACTGATTTAGTCGCCGTTATAATAATTACCAACTTTTATAAATTGCAGAATAGTATTGCATGAATTTGTTTTCAAGGTAAAACTACTCTGGCTCGCTCGTTCATGCCAAGGAAATTTGGCTAAAATCATGCATTGAATTGATGGTTCTGAGCGCGTAATGTGACTGGATTTAGGCAATTTCCATAACGTGATTGGAAATATTAAGTAAATAAATTTCCGACAATAAAGTACTCAAATTTAGAGAACGTATACAAGAACAGAGCATTTAATGTAAATGGTTCTTGGAATATCTGATATATAATAGTATCAATCAAATTACATACGTCCTACAATGAAAACAATCCTCAAAACTATGCTCTCTTATCAGTTCTTAAAACTATTTTTTCTCACTAGCTAGAATAGAAAATAGAAGAAGTACAAGATTAAAACAAAAGACAAATACATCACCCACTAACAACCTGTTGATAATATGACCTAGAGTTGCACCTGTAGAATTGAGGCTTGATATTTGTTACATATAATTTCTAGCGTGGCCGGAAGAACAGAAAATCGCCTATGGTCAGTCCGAGACCGGCTTGGTAAGAGATGTGAACACGGAAGGAAAACACCGTGGAGCTCTGCATCTGGCTGAAATTTTTGCTTTTGGGCTCCTGTTCAGAAGGAAGTCTCAACGGGAATGGGCTGGAACATGTCGGGTACTGCGGCTCAGATTTTTCTCCAAAGTTACATTCAGCGCCGCTTTAGAGTGACAGGAAACGTTCTGACCAGAAAACATTCTACGAGGTTGAAGTGCCATGTGTTATGCGAAAATATGAGTTCTTTGGGTATGGTGGGGAGGAATCTGTTCGCCACGTACATACATCATGACAAGTAAGTAGGTATGATGCGCGTGTGTTTATTTGCATTGACATGCTGAGACTACCGAATGTGTTTATTGAACACGAAAAAAAGATTCAATTTTTGACCATCATAGAAATCCTCTATTGTATATCTTGAATAAATTCGTCCTCTCGGAACCGTGTTCGCTCACTAGGGATGTGATCTGAAGTTCAGATTGAGAAAACGCCTCCGACTATCGATATTCGCAGGCAAAAATCTAAGTAACAGGTGTGTCATGGAAGATCAACTGGACAATTACGAAGGCAAGCAGAGAAGAAACCAAATTTGTCTGATACACTCAACGTAATCGCGTCCCTGACCAGCGTAGTCATTTTAACTTCGTAGATTTGAAGAGTGACTGTTTTTCTCTCTACGCCCTGGAGTAGGTAGAGGTCGGCAGTCCACGGCTCCCGAGCCAGACCTGGCTCTTTTTGATGACTGCATCTGGCTCCCAGTAAAATCTAGGCTAACATTTCATACCACAATTAAACACATTTAGTTGTATTCAGTGGTTCAAAATATTTTTTGCCCCCCCTCGACCCCCGGAAATACATCTAAAAATACTTCACATTCATTGCTCTCTCTGCCAAATAGGTTCCCGACTCTGACCTATGTAGAACGTCCCTTAAAACGAGCTTATTTAATGAGACCATCATGAGGCTCAGACGACAATGGTAGAAATATATACACATTTCCATAAACTACCATCGCTAAAAAAGTAATGCAGAATGCGCACATTCCTCAATTCATGTACATAAATGCAGGGCATCAAATTCAGTGAGCGAGGCCTCACCAGCAGAAGATAATTTTTTGTATTTATTTTCGCGAGATAACCTGATTTCTAAAATTCGAAGTGATTTTTCACATGAGGGTGACGTCACTCACTGTCAGATTGATGCGTTAATTCACAAGCTGGTTAATAATCATCATAAACACGACAGAACATGCACATGTGTTAAATTAGACGGCGTTTCGACATACCCTCTGCAGTCTTGCACATGCGAAAAAACTGTGACGCACATCTGCGAAATAGTGCACACGGTTAAAAATTGTGACCGAAATATTTTCCACGCTGCGGCTTCCGGCTCGCGCATATAAAATAAAAACCAGTGGTGTTAATCTACTCTCATAATATACTGTGAGCTCAATTGTGGCATCACTTCGAGTTCTTAAAGAGCAGTTCTTTTTCTGTAGACCACGACGTCTGCAGAGCGGCCTGTTGTGCCCGCGCGGTTGTTGGATTCTTCAGGTCCCTGAAAAACCGTAAGTTCATATGTTGAGGGCTCCACAAAAACAGTTATAATGTAATTGCGGAAACTTATGCATTTCAAAGTTTGAAGGCAGGCTTCTAGCATGTTTGTTATCGCTCTTCACTTCATTTAATGGGGCTGGGTTATAAAAGTGATAAGAAAGAAAAAATATTTGAAAGCATCGTAATTCAAACGCTTCGAGCCTTCGTTCTTTTTCAACCAAATTTGCAGAAAATAATTTCCGTACTGATTTCAAATGAAATACGGAGAAAGAAAATGTAAGTTCAAGCAACAAATATGAAGCCCACAAGACATTCGAGAATAAACATGAGGAGTAATAAAAACGAACCCTTGAAAGAAGTGCGACGCACATGATAGCTATTTCTAGTGGGTAAGCACTGAACACGTCGGCTAGAGACGGCTGCAATTTATACGTCTGTAATGACCATAAAAAACAGAGATTAGAGCCATGCATCGGAACGGGACTGTGAAATTTTACGTTTTTCGCTTTTATCAACTAAGACGTCTTGTAGTTGGTCAGATGCAGTTGCATCGCTCTTAATACTTACATCAACTGTATGATCGACAAAGTGCTTCCATTATTGGCCTCGAACCTGTCACTAGTTCCTAAATTAGTAGTGTAGGCACCACGTACAATAAAAAGAGACAAATACTGAATGAATAAACAAATTCAGATATTTCATCAATTTAAATGGCTAATCTTTTTTGAATTACGAAGTAGTGAACTAGAGCTTGTATGAAACTGCAAAGTCGTGACTGAAATAGCGTAGCATTCGATACGATAACTATATCTCCTGTTCAGATATCTAAAAAACGTCAACACAATGCAGGGAAATGTCGACTAGGGCGAGAAACACTCACATTCGAACGGTCGTCAACGCTGGGGTGCCGGTATTTCCGCCGAGTTCTGGACGGAAGCGAATGTGTCCACGAGTCCGCATTTAGGACATGCGAAAAGTTTTGATGTTGGCCACTACAACTTTTATCAGCGTGAGCATCGCTGTCCTCCCGCCCAGAATGAAGAACAGCGGAGCTTTTATCGCTCTCGCTTTTAAACGGACCGGTAAAAGATGACATCCGCTCTTCCGGAATGCATTTGATGCCGTGGCCGCTCTTCAGTGACGGCAGAGTTTTGTAGCAGTGGAAGAAGGGGCTCGCGCTCGGGGTGATGTCACAAAAACCTGAAAAATGGGAAATTTACGCACGAGAAGTGGGCTACAAATGTGGGAGACTGGAGTTCTAATTCAACCGCTGAAAAAACGTCCAACTTCAAGTAGCAAGTTCATAATAAACGTAAAGAGACTGTTGCTTCTCAAAATAGATGCCATGATCGAATGCAGCTTGCTACACTGAGGTTTTGAAAGTGCATGGTGCATGTGTGTGTTTACATTTTGGAATTTGAAAGGGAACGCCTCTATAGTTAGCAGAACGCTCATGAGAAGGAACACTCTTCTTCTCTGGAGGAGAGGAAAGAAACCTTATTCCTACAGAGTTGGCGGACGATACAAAAGCTGGATTTTTAAAGGCCCCACAATTACCGACTGAACATATGAGTGCAGTGGGGAATGTAGGATTTAAGCTTCTTTTCTCACGTGAAGCACTCTGCGATTTCTTGAAAATCCCACAGTCGCAGGCGGGGGAATAGAACCTACGCTCTCATCACTTGACGCGGTGTGCGGTGCGCCTAAAGATGCGAGTCCAAACTATACACATGATCCCAAGGTGGACCGGTTCGATACACTGCTCTAGACATCATTGCACAAAATTGCCTCGATTTGAACTTCCACTGAGAACGAGGCATTGTTCACGAGCAACAAAGCAACGAACGACTGCAATACAGAAGCGCACGTCGGTCGTCAGCCGGCCTCATGTCACCCATCAAAGAACCGTAACTTCGTTGGCAACATCACAATCGATCGATGTGCCGACTTTGTAAAAACGCCTAACAGAAAATTGCTACAAAGGTTGGCAAAATGAAAGAGCTTCTATGACGAGCTTCATGACTATAGGTTTCCAGAGGAGACGTCGAAGGAAATAATTTATAAAATTATAGTTTGCATGATTTTAGAGTTGAGATTCAACAATAACATACGTTTGTTGGGAAAATATTCCAGTTGAGCGGAAAAAATGAGTTAACTAACATACGTTGATCAATTTTCCGCGTCTCTCATGAACGGATTCCAAACACTGAAGTGCAAATTACACTTCAATAAAATTCTCGATTTCTGAAAATACTTTTTATTAGTTTTGACTTTTTCATACCCTTCTCCCATTTCCATTATTATCCTAAGAATTCATGTCCATCTTGAATATTTCAAGTAAATTAATTCCGATAGTTGAGTTTCTTCAAATTCCGATTCTTTTCAATTTAAACACTTATATTTTTGAACAACATTCCCATTGTCCAGACTGTAGACGTTCATAGACGTTCACCAATGAGTGTTGGTATTTTAGCGTTAATGCATGTGAGACTTCACTGGCATGTCCACTGACTCAGAAGATGAAATTACAAATCGTTAAACTAATATGAGTCGAACTAAGAGGCATAATCAATCCTAATATGACCTGAGTGTCGTTGAGTTAATCAGACTGTGCACCTCACAGTATAGTTCACAGTAGAATTAGTCTGATATTGCCATTCTCGAGTCTGAGTAGAGCAATATCGTGCAGTAGCTATAGCGATCAACCATTGAAAGTCAATAATAAATCTGACTACATGACATAAAGTTTGGTATATTCGTCTATCCAAGTTCAGAAGCCAGAAAATCAGGACAAGGGAAAGATACGATTCATTCTATTCTCATTTTCAGGTCACGTATTTCAGTTCTTAACGAACAGCGTCGATCGACCAACGTCAATCTTCATGAAACGCCCGGAACAGACTTCCCTGTAAATGTCATGTCATAATCAAAGAAAATGCGTTGCCCTTTCCACGCATACAGCCTGTGATCATCGTCGGTAAAAGATGGTTTAAAAACTTTATTCCATCTTGAGCCAATGATTGGTCTGACCATCATCCATTGTATGTTCAACACGGACTTCGCTCAGTTTCATCATACGATAGGAACCATGCGTAGCACAAAGCTGCGTGCACAGTTGTGCACTGTGTGTACTGTAAACTGTGCATGGTGTGCTCAATTTAACGTAGACTAGCATTTTGACTTCAGATCGGAAAGGCAGACGTTCTTACCCCAAAAGGCATAGGTTTCAATCGCTGTCAAAAATGCACTGTTCAAAAGGATTTTATTCAGCCGAAAAGTTTATGCTTTGCATGTAGTTGAACTCAAACGTGCGTGTATTATTGATCACTTTTAATGGAAGATGTACTCAGAATAAAGCACGCACAATATCAGATCGTCCATCATCGTGGCACTGCACGGGAAAACTCGGAATATTTGTCCTAGACTTCTTCTAATTAACACTCCAATAAGTCGTGTGCAGGTGACTCAAGTACATTCTTTCGAGATCATGGAGAAAAGTCTCCAGCTCTCTAGGAAGAGCAGCATCTGGTTACAATTAATTAAACTCTAAGACGAAAAAGTGCAAGGTCTCAGTTCCTGTCAACAGGTGGCTTTTTTCACCAGGGATTTTTGAGCAAATGCCTTAGATTGAACTCAAGTCGGAAAAGTTGTTCACATTTTATGTGCCAGTACGGACTGAGCCCCACACTCATTTTCGAGGGTGTTGAGGGACAAGCCGCGGTCAGGTCAAGTATCGACGGCTGTGTCTACAAAGCTCAAGTCTAAGGCACTCACCAGAGTCTGACGACAGGTCAAGTTTCTCAAGAGCGGCCGAAGGGGAAGTCTCAACACAATAATGGCCTGCAGATCCCCCAATTTGCTTGCACACTTTCCTCTTCTTCTGCATCGAGGCATCGTCGAAGGTCTTCAGCGTCTTGGGACCGTGCGTGGCGTTGAAGTTATCGCGCATCTCGTTATTATTGGTGAAGAAGGAGGGCGACGTTGAACTTTTACCGACACCTGTTTCCTCCCCTTGATGAGCCTATTAAAATTGTTACGGTTAATGTTTAGTGCATAGCCGATTTCTAAAATTTATTAAATACTTGAGATATGTATTACCTTGCGTGCACTCTACCTAAATTCAATACTGGCGATCCTCGAGAGATGACGGACATATTTTAAGTACCATTTGAATTGTTTTAGAATTTTTTGGTTTCAGGAATTCGAAATACCTCCTGTTGCGTCGAAAGCACGTTGTTCAAATGCTTGGCAGTATACGTACATCAGTATACTGATACATTGCTGGGTTAACTTATTGAGGTATTAACGCATATTATTCAACATTCGAATAATAGAAAATTGTCATGCAATCTGATGTTTATATTCTAAGCATGGCTCCGTAGGAAAACTTACTCGATTACAATGAGGACTTCCTTTCAAAGGAAGACTAAGGGAAGACGTCCTGCGTTCGGTGGTGGGAGTTGAAGTTGTCCTGAAGCTTGAGAAGCTCATGGTTGTTTCAGCTCCTGGAGAGGTTATCCTGTGCACCCCGTGGTCAGTGACCACTCGAAGGCATGCAAAGCCTTCGACAAACATTTCGTGGAGCTCGCTGGGCTGCAGAGAGTAAGGCACCGCGGCACCGTCCCCTAGTTTCAGAGCGAGGTTCAGATTAGAGATGTCGGCTTCGTTGTCCGCTTTCAAACCTAAAAATCCCTTTGACTCTGCGGTTGCCGTGGTGTCCTCAGTCTCGACCCCGCTGTCTTCCTCCCTCTGCCAGCAATGACAGGGGGAAGAACAAGGGGGAATGCGAGGGCACGGGGGGTCGACAGTGTACGTTGCTGGATGGTAACCGACGTTGCTGCCGAGGTCACTCGCGAAGTCAAAACTGAAATCTTTGTCGAACGGCGACTGGTTGAGCGACTCCACTGATGGGAGCAAATGTGCCTGAGAAGAAATAAATAAGAAAATCATATTTAGAAGTAGAGATAACCGCTCATGGGGGAGTGGTAGCGTGATGGCCTCGTAACCGAAAGGACCCGGGTTCAAGTCTCGGCTCAGGGAGGCATTTTCACGTTACCAGGGAGTACTTCTCTTGGAAACTGAAGTTTAAGCCCCACATTCCTCACATCTCTCACCATGCCAGTAGTTGTAAGGCATTGAACCCAACGGTAAAACGTGTTGGAATTAATAGTGTTTTTTTTTTAAATTGGAGTACGGAAGACCTTGGAGAAAATTTTTATAGCGTAGTAGATGTTTACTATAAATGGAAATAACCTCCGGCTCCGTGTCATGTACATAGAATGTTCGCTGCACATGCAGTGACCACAACGTTTGCAGAATATGCAATAAGAGCAAAGTATAGCATCTAATCTATAGCAATCCGTGCATATGCAATTAGAACATGCAATTTTACTTGGAAAACTATCGATGCCTGCTGGGTAACACGAGTGATTTAAACTTTTAAAAATAATTCGCTAATACTTTTGTAATATACGAGAACTGGAGGGTAATTCAATTTTCTATCTTAACTCCTTAATAGGAATGATTAGAAGTTATAGTACTAAAACACTAATGATGATGAATGAAAAACTCACTCTACGAAGCGATGAATGATAGAAAGAACTAGAATATACAATATCATTAAATCCTTTCCGTAAAGAAACAAAAACATAGCTGTAGTATACGTAAATAAAAGCAGCAAAATTTGGAAAAGTCGAGATATAACTGCACTGGCATAAGCGCAATTGTTGTTGCTCTACTTAGTTCTAACTACACGTACGTAAGAAATTACTTTTATTGTTACAAGAATGGACTAATGAAAAAAGACAGAAAAAAGAATAAAGCAAAGAATAAAAAACAGAAAATATCGTGTATTCAGAAATGAGCAACACACACTGCATGTTGCCGATGGAGTTAGCAAACCTTGTGTCCGCAGGGAGCGACGGTCACGAGGCTATCTTTGGTGGTACCTCCCTGCAGCTCCGTGGTCTCGGCGTCCCCCGTCTCTGCCAGGCACAGAAAAATGATCAGGGTTTGTCCGCAGTCCTCACGTGCTCTAAAAGAAACGTGTCCAGGCTGCACACAGTCCAATGACCGGCGTCTTCAGAGCATTCGTTGAAGGCTTGGAAAATTTAATCAATTACGTTCTCTTGAATTTTTCTTGGAATTTTACTGAAGGTTATTAATGTGCTGCTGACTGGAGACTTCTTATCACTGACGAAGACCTTCAAAACATTCATTGAAATTCTTACTGACTAATTCAAGTCATCTGCATAAAAGTTTACCAGCAGCTTCCTTGAAAATCAGTTACGCAAAGCCTCGTGAATTCTTATGCGTTAATGAGGAGAACATTGAAGCGCTATACAACTGATACGGCACATCAGTTCACCNCCAATTTTGATAAACATTTTTGGGACAACGCGCTCTTCATCTCTTCTGTTTTTACCCCGCTGTTTTGGTCGGCGAAATATCATTTTCAGGGGAAAAGCCATATTTAAGTCATCAAATTTACGTTCGTGCTTACTTTTGGACTTGGCTCTCTTCCGGGAGTAGAGGGCGATGAAGAAGAGCAGCAGGAGGAGCACCAGCAGGCCTGCAGAGATCCCCGCTGCTGCGGACAGCAGTTTCCCCTGGGGCAGCGCCCCGTGCCACCAGCCCTCATCGGTCATGTTGTGCTGCGAACAAAGTCCATTGAATTTCGGACATGGTCATGTGGTGAGGTTGTCGCTACGGTTTACGGTAGGTGTGGCTCCGGGGTGTAATTTAACCTATAAAAAATATTCTTTTTTAATACGACTGCATCTAGATTTGTTCAAAAACCAGCAACAGGCTAACGCAGCGGGCTCATCTACTGTCATTGGTCTTTACACGGCTAAGATTCGATGAGTCCTCGTTCATGAACGACTTAAAAAAATCCACGGAAATTACTACCAACAGTTAACTGCCAGCATGAAACCGCCATTACTCTTGGTCAAGGAAGAATTAGCCCTTTGTATCTAATGATTATTTCCTCAGTTCTAAAATAACATCTTGTAGGTGACCACCGAGTACAGTCGTAGGTTCGTCATGCTTCCGATCTGACGTACGCTCGAGAGAAGCTTATAGTTGTTTCTGATTGGCGATGTCGACATTATTTTTCTCATGCTTCCTTGGAACCTCAAAACTACAGCTCATCAGGTAGGCTGATTAATGAGTAATGAGTTTGAAATTAATTAGAAGATTGAAAAAATTACGAAATTGGTAAGAGTTTCCGGACGCGTCCCACTATTGAATCCATACTGCTTCCATAGAAGCATTATTCGGTTATACAGTGTTTAAGTGTGACTTACAACAATGTAGTCCCAAAACCTTATTCATACCATTAGTTGAGCCTTTCTCAAAATAAAATACGTACTAAGAAAATTCTGAATCATATATGTATGTATTTCAGGACACTTTCCGTCCATTTCCATAATTTGAAATTCCTTTCAGAGCGTACGAGTTGTTGCATCTCATCATCATCTCGGCTCCACTTCCGGCGTAACTCTTGCCTTCATCAGGCGCGGCTCTCAGATTAATACAGCGGAGATTTTAATTAATCCACGCCCCGTGGTTAGCATTTAATCAAGGCGCAGCGGTGGCCTCCATCCCTGGCTGAGGCCGTCGGTCTGGCAGGGCAGCGGACTGCCCTCAGGGCGTGGAATCTTTAGTATAAGAGTGAATTTCTACGGGCGTATCGAAATCTGTGTATAAGAGCTCTGTAGTTCTGTGACAACACTGTAGCACTACTACAGTAGTGCAGAACTACCGCAGCACTGCAGCACTACCGCAGCACTGCAGCACTACCGCAGCACGGCCGCAGCACTGCAGCACTACCGCAGCACTGCAGCACTAC